>VIAB01007376.1:42191-54609 GCA_009801035.1 Oophaga pumilio | reverse complement strand
TCCTTCCATTTTTGAAAGCTAATCATGTGATCTTTGCTTTTTTCATGGCTGTCTAAAATAGCAGATATGTTTTTCCAATCATTTACACCATCAGTACCTAAGGCTGAGCGTTTGATGATTCCTAGTTGAAATGATGAGTCTGGAAACAACGTGCAGCAAAAACAAAAAACTGAATTTTTCTGAATAGAATACGTTAGCCAATTGCGTTCAAGACTTTCACCATTGACAAGACGACATTTATAGTGAACACAAGAAAATTTTCTACGATTAGTGTCCAAAGGAAAATCAAAATCTTTAACTTGTGTGGGGCCAAGTTTTACTACATCTAGGTGTAAGTCATCATTGATTACGGTCCACGTAGCGGGATCGTCCGAATAGTCTTTGCGTAGTATTTCTATAGATGTACCAGCCTCCAAGTCAGTACTGGTACTTTGATCAGATCTACCACCAGATATTAGATGGTTGTAGTTCACTATTTTCGGCATGAGAAACAAATTCTATTTCCACATTCGATATTTCCAAGGCAACAGAAGCCTGTTGTTCCAACGTTTGGAATTCCGCGTCTTCATTTCTATTGCTTAGATATTTTAAAAATGACCCTTTGATTTTTGAAAGTGATTTCTCCTCCTCAGCTTTTCTTTTACGGTTCTGAAACCCCGAAAGTTTTTTCTTCTTATCAGCCATGACTCGTTACAACACACAGCATTTACCTAAAAGTTAACGCGCCGATTAAAATTGTTATCTGAACATTATATAATACGATTTTACTTTTAAGACAAAAACCACAAATTTCTTTAACAATTTCCAATGTTTCCAATATTTTTGAAAATCAAAACAATATACCTACCTTGCAGCGCCTAACACTTTGGAACCTAGGCCAAAAATTTACTAAAAACTTCCTATTTTCTATTTGCATTCATGAAACCTCATGGAACAATGAATCTAATGAATATACAAAATAACAGCAATGGCTCACATGATAAAGCATGCAAACAGTAGAGACATACCTCGAAAATATTATAATCACGCGCGCCGATGTGCAAAAAACGTAGATACTATCTCCCTTGCCGTAGCTGGCCTGACTGGCAGTCCAGGCAGTCTACGCCAATGCGTCAAAACAGACTCCTCCCACTAGCTGCATCGACTGCTGATGACATCTATCAATATAATCGCCAACTAGTACCTAGTACCTAAAGTCCAAACTACGTATAAATAGGCCATATGGTACACCTACCTTTTAAGTATACATATTTTTTTCTCTCGGGCGCCCCTTTAGTGTAGTGTGTGCATTTTTGGTTGTTTGCTTTCCTTTGCCAACATTTGAAAACTTAGGAGCAAAATAAACGTGCTGGATCAAACACCTGTCAGCAGACGATGCAAACGACTCACGTCTGTAGTTTAGCGCCTCCTTTCCATTTTTTCTCTGGCGCCCCCTTAGGGTCGGCGCCCTAGGTGGCCACCTAGTTCGCCTATACGTTCGGGCCGGCCCTGCCTGCAGCACATTCATATAATGGGTGACCGTCTCCCTGTCTCCCTGCATGCGGCTGAACAGTTAGGTTCTCAATTCCCCTACATCAGTAGGGTCCCCATGAGTCTCCCCCAAAATCTGCAATACCTGGACAAAAGTATTCCGCTGTCCCGGGGGTCTTAACATCACAGGGTCCCGGGTCTCCCCCTCCAGTGCCATGATTGCCACCTCTGCTTCCAGATCAGGGGTCATCGGGTGCATTCTGAACAACCCCTGCATGCGCTCTGTCCAGCTCCACAGCATGGTATTACTGCCGGTGAACTTGGGCAAGTTGTTCAGCATGGCCCCCAATGACAGACTGGCCCGGGGGCCACTATCACCCCCTTGGTCTGCAGCTTCCCCGCTCACGCTTGGAAACTGCATCCTGCCGACTACGCCAAATGTGGTATTAGCAGGTACGTGGGATGCAGTGATGAGTTGGAGACGGAACAAGCTTTAACTGTAACTTTATAAGGGGGATTTTGGTATGAACAGCAGGTAAAGATTAGTTCTCCACACAGGGAAACTGTACACAATACACTATGCGACGGGTTAATGACTACTCGGCGAGTGTCAAGGCCTATAGGGCCGTGGTATTGCCGTCCAATGCCCTAAGGTTATAAACAACGGGTAACAGAATGTCACTTAGCTTCTCGGACGCTTTGTAGAGCTGTGGTCCGGTGGACGTTCGCCCAGCATCTCAGCCACTGGGCCGAGCCGATGATGAACTGCCGTAAGCCTCGAGCGTTCCCACGCTCAGGACCAGATGGGGCGCAACAGGCCCTGGAGAAATCCTCCGGAGTAGAATTCACCCCTCCGGGTGCAAACGCGGGCTGGAGTATGACGGTGGCGGCCGCGGGTGATGGGCCACAGGCCTCAGCCGCGGGCTGTGGTGAGACAGTGGCGGTCGCGGCTGCAGGCGGGCTGGAGTGCGGAGGTGGCGGCCGCGGCTGACAGAGTTCTCCTGCCTCTCCACACCGCTCGTCATCGTCCTCTTCCCGAGTAAAGCGAGTCTTTAAGCTTGTTTACAGGTGCCCCCTGGCCCTGCCTGTCTCTCCAGTCCTTGTCAGGGTTATTTTCCTCCCTTCTCCTCAGTCTCTGCGTCGAGTCTCTCCTGGGGATTTCCCGGGCTCCTTTTATAGTCACCCCGCCCCCTTTCCTTCCAGAACCATCTCTCTGCCGTCCTGCCATTCCTTCCCCTGGGAACCTCCCCCCTGGGAACCTAAGTGACAGCCCCCTTGGTTCCGGCCTGGGCGCACAGCGGGGGCTCTCTCCCCTACAAAAGCAAAAAATCTGCCAGGGTATGTAAACTTTTGAGCACAACTGTATATTGACACTCATGCAGTACTTCTTCCTTTCTCTTCAAGGACATTATGAATAAGGCCCAGGAAGCGTTGAAACATTAAATATCATTCTATGTCGCATGGACCTGCACCTTTTTATGTCTGTAAGAAACAACTTCAACAGGAATATAGGTATCATTATCAGTAAAATGATGGAATGAGGAGTCAGAAAAAATTCATTTTGATACCAAAAATATCAGACAAAGTGCAGGACAAGTTGCCAGCAATGCATATAAAGGGAGAAAGGAAAAAGAACAACCAAATAGTCTGAAATATAATGAAGAAATAGAAATATTTATTGTTACAAATACTAAACAGGTAAAAAGGCGAGAACACCAAAGTGCATATATACAGTAAAGAACACGGGACGCAGGGGTGCTGCTGAATAGTACAAAGCTATAAAGTCATATCATATCGCAAGATAGTATACATAAACTCATAAAAGAGTTAGCCAAGATATATATATATTTCCTCATAAGTGTACCAATATCATATAGAAAAACATTTAGAGTTGAGAGTCCTCAGTGGTTGATACCTTTTAATGGCTAACTGAAAAGATGGTAACAAATTGCAAGCTTTCGAGACTACTCAGGTCTCTTCATCAGGCAAAGACTAATACAACATATGAAGAATCACATATTTATACACAAAACAGCACAGAAAAAATGCAATAGGTAAGACAAGTGACGTGAAGCAGAATAGTCATTATGGCAGAAGCTTGCAATTTGTTACCATCTTTTCAGTTAGCCATTAAAAGGTATCAACCACTGAGGACTCTCAACTCTAAATATTTTTCTATCTACTGGCTAACACGGTACAAAGATATAAATCTTTACTGTACCAATATCATATAGAGAGTCAAAATGCACGGCCCATTTGGTGGAAATGGCATAGGTGAAGCCAAATGACTATTACCATTGTGTCATAGTTACATATTGCCATAGAAGTGTGATAGATTTAACATAACCACTGAAGGTGCGAGGGTCCACCAGGAAGGTCGAGGCCGTGGAGGGAAAACCACCAGCACGCCCGCGTCATCCCATGGTAAATGGCGTTCATGCGCTTTCTTTTCTAAAAAAAATTGTCTTCAGCTGAGAGAAATTATGACGCCGGTAATAGGGAGTAGGGATGAGCAAATATTTCAATGTTCGGTTTGGAATAAGATCGCTGAATTTGCATTATTTGCTGATTCATTTGTCGAATATTCACAGAACGTAAGCAAACGCCATTCAAGGCAATGGGAGGAAAAAACAAACGCATGCACAAAACTTTCTAATGGCCCAAAAAGCTGTCAAAACATCAAATTATGGGGAAACACCAGGAAAGTGACCTCAATTTACCCACAGTAAAAATTGTAGCATGGCACTGAAGCAATCAGCCATGCATGAGGTATCGGGGTCTGGGCCAGCATTCACAGCTTTCAATTGAACATCATAGTAAGACGAGGTGGGTGAGGGATCGGTGTAGGCCTCCTGTGTTGAGAGCCCTGATACCACATGCAACAGGTCAAACTGCTTTCATGCTCAGCCACACTCTGGTGGCACAAATATCATATAAATTTCGTAGACTACTATTGTCAGAAAAATCTAAGGATAGTAACACGGGTAGTTGACTCCAAGGAAGTGGAGGCCTGACAATCTCAGAGGCCTACTGCTACAGACATGAAGGAGATCCAACCAGGAGTCTACACACTTACAAAAATTAGTGGCAGACATCAACAAAGAGGCATCAATTTCACCACAGTATAGATAGTATAATATGTAGACCAACAGGTCTTCCACTACGCCCAATTCAGCAAATGGCCGCCCAACCAAGAGTGTTCACATTTATAAAAATTATTGACAGACACCACCAAAGTGGAATCAATTTCACCACAGTAGAAATAGTATAATAGGGACTGACAGGTCTTTCACTATGCCCAATCAAGCAGATAGACACCCACCCAAGAGTGTTCGCAAGTCCAAAAATTATTGGCAGACACCACCAAAGTGGCATCATTTTCACCACAGTAGAAATAGTATAATAGGGACCGACAGGTCTTCCACTACTCCAAACACAGCAGATGGACACCCAACCAGGAGTGTTCCCATTTAAACAAATGAGGGCCTGACACACTGAAGTGGCATAAATTTCACGAGAGTAGAAATAGTATAATTGGGACTGACACGTCTTCCACTACAGCCAACCCAGCAGATGTAGACCAACTATGATTGTTCACATTTCTACAAATTTGTATTAACAGCTGCAGCAGCAGCAACAGCAGGCACAGAAGCCACACTAAAGATATCAAATAGTACAGTTAGGTGACATTAATGCAGCATACTAAGAAATGCAATATCGCCTAGTCTGTACAGTCTGCGATTGGAGTGCAAAAGTCCTTGGAGATCCATGAGTTGTTCATCTTGATGAAAGTTAGGCATCTACACTTTCAGTGGGCAGCCGGCTGCACTTATCCATCAGAATACCACCAGCATCGCTGAAGAAATGTTCTGAGAACACTGGTGGCTGGGCACGATAAAACCTCCAATAGCGTGTGAGGCAAGCTCAGGCCACTCATCCATTTTGGAAAACCAAAATGTGAAAGGGTTCAAACACTCCCTGATTGTATTGTTATTCAGTTCTAGATACTCCTGCTCCATCCTCTCCATTCGTTCACCACATGTAAGACTTGGACTCTGTTTGCTGGTGCATGAGCTGGTTTAAAAATGTGTCAAAGGACTCACAGAAATTGCTTCTTCCACTTACACTACTGCTGCTGCAAATGTTTTGCCTTTGACGAATTGACATGCCCGGAGCTTGGAAGACTAAAGCTGCGATGCGAACTGTGTGCTTTACTGCTGTCTTGGGAAAAAGCTTTGTTAAGGTTGTGTAAAAGCATGTTTTGATACTCCAGCATCTGCGGGTCCCTTTCCAGGGTGGGAAGCATCTGGCAAAATTTGGTTTTATAACGTGAATCTAACAGAGTGGCAACCCAGAAGTCAGCACTATTTCTAATTAAAACTATATGGGGATAATGTTGCAGATAGTGCAGCAAAAAGTCACTCATATGTCGGACTCTACCATGAGGTCCAAGCCCATGCTGTGTTGGTGGTTGGTTAAGACTGATGCTTTTTTCCTCTTTCCCCTCCCCCCAATCATGAACAACAGAGAAGGGAGGATTATCCTTTTCATCTCCTGACAGATGCTCACCCATCACCTCTTCCTCCTCCATTTGTTCCTCAGATTTTGCACCTTCACTCACAGTTTGTGTGTTATCACCAGCCCCCCTCGATTGCAGTAATCCACCCTCCCTTGGCTGTCACCTATGTGATGACAGTCTGGATCTTAGAGACAATGTTATCCCTTCTGCATCCTCCTCTGCTTCCTCCTCTTCTTCTGGGATCACCATCTCCTCCCACAGGCTAATCAAAGTATGCTCGAGCATTTAGATGACCGGAATAGTGATGCTGATGATGGCGTTGTCAGCGCTAACCATCTTAGTAGCCATTTTGAAACTGTGCAGAAGGGTGCAGAGGTCTTTAATCTGTGCCCACTTCGCATACGTGATATGCGACATGTCCATACTGCGTTGGCCCAGGCTATACGAAGTGACATACTGCGTCAGGGCTCGTTGCGGCTGCCACAGTAGCTGCAACATATGCAGAGTGGAATTCCACCATGTTGGCACATCGCATACAAACCTGTTAACTGGCATCGACAAAGACCTCTGTATTGATGCAAGTCAATGACCTGAGGTGTGCGAACGGTGGAAATAAACACACAGCTTCCGTGGTTTCTGCAGCAGATCACCCAGGCTAGGATAGTGGAGAAGAAAATGCTGCAGCACCAGGTTGAGGATGTGAGCCATGGAATGCACATGTGTGCGCTTGCCTCTCCGTAGGGCCACCACCAGGTTTGCACCATTATCGGACATGACCTTCCCTGGATGCAGGTTCAGCAGAGACAGCGATTGATCAAACTCAGCCTGGAGAGCTGTTCACAACTCTTCAGTTGTATGACTGTTGTGAGGGATCTCACGGGAACGGGGTCAACTTTGCTCACCTCGGGGGGAGGGGAGAGAAGGACCTAGCAGGGGTCAGCTCTCTGGCGCCACCACTTGCTCCAGGTCAGTCAGGGAACTGCACCTAGGGCAAATAGTCGCCGGAAAGGCTTCCCTTATAGGTACGAGTTAGTAAGGCGCTCCCAGTGAGGGGGGATATATATCACCAGTCCAGGCTGGGGATATATATATAAACCTCCCGGCCGTCACTGCCAGAGTTCCTCACTAAAACAATAAGGTATTCTGCCACCAGTTCCTCATTTCAAATAAGCTCCGTCCGACAGCAGGCTTATATCGGGTCAGGAACCCACCCGAGTAGCGTATCATATAACCAACCGAGTGTGTGGATTTGGGGATTCGTGGATCGAGGTAAAAGAGCAGCCCAAGATTAATTTTATATTTAATTGCCTAAAAGGCGCACTAGAAATATACAAGCATACATTTACAGAACAATATACAGGTATGCAGTCAGGAGTGTAGTACAAAGGATAGGGTATAGATAGGTTCCAATTACTGTGTTATGTAGCATGCGACCACAGGAAGGTGCTGATGGATCACAGGTCCAAATCTTAGTTACAGGCTTTCCTAGCTCCATCTGAAAACGGGTTCTCCGGCCAAAAGAAAACTACAAAACTGAGCTCCAAGTGAGAAGCTGACACTTATCTCCTTGGCTGTTCCTCCCACACTCTGCGCCCACCCCCAGGCTTGTGCAGCCTCTCTCCTCCCATCTCTGAGAGTATGATTTTCAGTCTAGAACCGTGGATGGCCCACAACTTTCCACCCGAAGCTCTGAATGGGATGGCAGCGGTGCCACTGGATTCCGTTGGATTTTATCTGTGCATAGAGACTAAAAATGCCTACTGTATGTAATTCCTATTAACTATGCTTTATAACTCCATAATCCAGAGTGCTACAGGTTGTTATCAGGCACAGGTGTATGGGGGAAGGAACGCCGATTCAGATGATGTGCTTTGCTAGGCTCAGAGATATTGCATTCTGTTATTATAGGTCATTTTCCAGATTCAATACCTCATAGCCTTGCTGTGCTTTGTTGTACGACGAGGTATATCCATGATACAAAAGTTTGCCTGTAGCTTGCAGGGGACTTCACACCTTTGTGTTACAAGCTTCAAAGGATTTGTCCTTGGTTTTTAATTAAATATAAACACTGCCTGGCTTTTTTTGGCCTTGGAGAATGCAAGGGTGCGGGAACACTTCAGGAGTGGAAGATGTCCTGAACTTAAAATCCAAAATGGATTCTCTCTTGTCCCTCACAACTATGATCTACAAGGCCAATCTACTCTGGTCCAAATGTCTGTGGTGGATTGCACCCTGGCAGACAGATTTAGTCACGGAACAAGTGATGTTGTCTGTGACATGCTGGTGTAGCGCAGGCACAACTTTCTTAGAAAAGTAATGGCAACTGAGCAATTGGTACTGGGGGACTGCAACGGCCATCAACTTTCAGAAATCATCTGTATCTAGCAGGCGGAAAGGCAGCATTTCCGTGGCCAACAGATTGGAGATGGTGGAGTTCAACCTCTTAGCTTTTCATGCGTGACCACAACTGTGGTACCGTGGGCTGGCTACATTGCTGAGAGAGGGTGGAGTACGGTGAACCAGACAAACTGCTGGACTATGAGAGAGGTGCAGGCGGAGATGTTATGGTGGATTGAGAAATTTGTGGTGTGCTTGTTCTCTGAGATCGGTCAAAAACAGTAGGCATGTCTGCTTCCATTACAGATGATGGTGGGCTCTTAGTCAGCGTGACTGGAGTGGATAAAGAACCCAAGGTTCTGCGGTCGAAGATTTGTGTCTCAATAGTTGACATGGTAACAGAGGAGAAGGAAGAAGTAGCAGATGCGATTGATGGGGCGGCTGATGGAGGTTGAGGTTTTCTGGTCCACATTTTAGCGCATTGGGATTCCTAGAGTAATGCATGTTGATTGCGTATGTGCAGGTTCATACATGTAGTAGTCAAATTATTGAACTTTATACCTGGTCACAGCCATAGTTGTGGTTGAGGATGCATTGCTCGTCGTGGCTGTATCACTACGTGTCTGCAACGTGTAGTGCAACGTAACCTCCTTATCTTCCTCCTCAGATCAACTACTCAGCTGTGTGCCTCTATGTTCACACCATCTGGGATCTAACACCTCATTATCATCATCCTCTGTGTTATCACATTCCTCGTCCTTGGTCCTTGGAGTCGCCCTCCTCCTCTTGCTGCCCTGACAGCACAGTACAGTCTGCGTGATCCTCAGATATCTGAGTCTCATCAGGATCACCCCCCTGGGGATTAACATCTGATGATGAGGGACAGGATGCACTGCTCGGACTCTGCTTCGTCCTACCCCAGATCCAAGCTAAAAAAATTTTGGGCATTGGTGCAGATTTCCTCCTCTTGACTCTTTGAAACTTTTGAGTACAATTCAAATGACCATGGCATAGAATGTGTGAACAGCTCTTCAGACTTACCCATCTGTTGTTCTGTACAATCAATTGTACGGTTGGAGAGTTGGGACGTGGGGGAAGCAAGGGTAATTTGGGTGCAACTTCTGTTGACTGTAGTGGGTGTGATGCTGAGGTGGAGGAAGAGGAGGAGAGGCCACTTGAAGATGCGCTTGCCATCCATTCGAGCACATGCTCTTTCAGGGCCACATCAACAAGGCGTACCGCTGTGCGTCTGCCAAAGAAAGGTAGTGGAGTAGCCCGTCCAGTAACAGAAGTTGTCAGTTAGCATTACCACCTACCCCACATACACCTTGAACACCAAGCCTAATTCCCCTTCCATCATGGCCTCGCTTTTTCCAAGTCATGTTGATCAGATAGTGTGGTAGGGAACACAGTATTAGCAGCAAAAAATTAGATTTTTAACTCTGCAACAGCTCTAAAAACAGCTGAATTTCAGTTGCAGTAAATGACAAGGTGAAATATGGCATGCTGAATTGCATTAGTCACAGAAGAAAGAATTTTTGAGTGTGGATGAGGCCTGTATGACAAAGAAGATATGCTGCATACAATTTGAAAGTGATGTGTCCCCTACTGTATGACGTTAGTAACAGTAGAATTTTTTGGTGGTCTCTGAATCAGGCCTCTATAACACACTAGATGCTACTGTACGAAGATACACATCTTTCCTATATCAAAATAGATGCTACAAGCAATTTGAAAGTGAGATGTCTTCTACTGTGTTATGTTAGTAACAGAAGAATTTTTCGTTGGCCTCTGGATCAGGCCTCTATAAAGCACAAGATCTACAAACAATTTGAAACTGAGATGTCCCCTACTGTATGACGTTAGTAATAGAAGAATTTTTTGGTGGCCTCTGGATTAGGCCTCTATAACACACTAGATGCTACAAACAATTTGAAAGTCAGATGTCCCCTACTGTATGACATTTGGAACAGGTCTCTATAACACACTAGTTGCTACAAAAAATTTGAAAGTCAGATATCCCCTACAGTATCACGTTAGTAACAGAAGAATTTTTGGGGTACCTCTGGAACAGGCCTCTATAACAACTAGATGCTACAAACAATTTGAAAATCAGGTCCACTAATGTTTGAAGTTTAGCAACAGAATTTTTCTTTTGTTATGTGCATGAGATCTGAAGACAGCTTAATTTCAACCCAACAAAATAACAAAGTGGGATATGACGGTCTGTATAATGTTTTGCAACAGAAAAATTATATTTTTTTAATGTTTAATATTTCATATAATCAAAGCACTAAATGACAAGTTGGGATACAGAATGCTGTTTCACATTTAGCTAGTAAAAAAAAGATTTAGAACGCTATACTTGTGCATGGAGCACAATAGCTGGCTTTATCTGTGGACCTCAGTGATGGCAAAAAAAATTGCTGGAAGGTCAATTTTACAGCTACACTGGCAAGTAGCTAGCTAAACTATCTGACTGATAAACAACCACCTAGCTAACTAAGTAAAATCTTGCTAACAGTGCCAGCATCAGGAGCAGCCTGTCTGAGCTGTCACAGTGTCAAAATGGCTCTAAAACAACATTTCCATGCTTTATATAGAGAGGGATATGTGATTTCAGCAGCCAATGACACAAGCTGTTGTGTCAGGACATTGTGGATATTTCCTGCACCCTGATTCGCTAGCCGCAATGTGCATACATACAGTTAGGAAAAAAAAAATTACTGTTTACAAGAATGCCGCACCTCTGAGCTCTGCAAACCCACACTTTTGTGGCAACGCAAATATTTTCCCACACTTTTTTCTGAATGTTACTGATTTTTTCAGATTTTTTAAAATTTTGCTCATGTTTCCGATCACAAATCCGAATGTGCCATATTCATGCCGAATTTATGTTTGCCGATCAATTTCCAAACAAATTTGCTCATCATTAATTGGGAGCTTTTGGTGATTAACTTGTCATTTGAAGAATGGCAACATTGGTTGGAGGGAACTGTCCATCCTATTACTGTTATCACTGACCATATGAACCTCTCATATCTTCAATCGGCTAATCTCTCAACCCTAGGCAAGAAAGATGGTCCTTGTTTTTTAATAGGTTCAATTTTGTTGTCACTTTCCGTCCAGGGGTCAAAAATGTCAAGGCTAATGCTTTTTCCTGGAGCTTCCCTGGTAGTGGCGACCATTAGAACCCTACCGAATTTTGCAGAAGGAGGTTGTCATTTCAGCATTGTTCGCTGAGCTGGATGGTGAAGTGTTGGAGGCCCAGGGGGATGCCCCTGCCTCCTGCACTTCAGGAAGGCTATTTGTACCATCTAGTCTGCACCGCAAAGTAATTTAGGAACATCACAACTTTTTACTTGCTGGTCATCCAGGTGGTAAGGCAACTGTGGACCTCATTTCTCATCGATTTATGACGGCCGGGTTTGCATCAGGATGTGGTTGAACATGTATCCACTTGTAGTGTCTGCGTGCAGTTTATAGTATCGCACACACGTCCATTTGGTGCTCTTCTTCTGCTACCTATCCCTAGCAGGCCATGGACACACTTGTCCATGAATTTTATTACTGACCTTCTGGTATCTGCAGGCAACACTGTGGTTTTGGTTGTTGTAGATATGTTCAGTAAAATGGTTCACTTTGCCGCATTACCGGCACTTCCAAATGCCAAGACTCTTGCTCTGGTGTTTATAAATGAGATTGTGAAGCTTCACGGGGTTCCCTTTGATGTATTGTCAGATTGGTGGACCGCGTTTGTTTCCAAATTCTAGTGGATGTTCTGTTCTTGACTGGGGGTGCAGCTGTCCTTTTCATCTGCCTTCCATCCCCAGTCGAATGGACAGAGTGCGTTTATCATAATTTGGAGACTTACCTCAGGTGTTTTGTCTCAGAGAATCAGGAGGATTGGGCATCCTACTTACCGCTGGCAGAATTTGCTAGGGGGAGGGGCTCCAGGAGTTTCTGAAAAGGAACATTTTGCTTTGTAGCTCTCCTCAGTGTGGCAGAGTGTTCTGAGTAATTTGAAGATCATGGGAGACAGGTACAAACATATTGTTATGATCTGCTACAAGCACTAAGGAAAGATGGGAA
>VIAB01007376.1:0-16407 GCA_009801035.1 Oophaga pumilio | reverse complement strand
AAACATGTTGATGCCTGTGAATTTGAATTTTAACAGATCCATTCATTTCTAATTATATGTATTAGTTTTGTGGCTCAGGCTGTTTGCACATGTTGCATTTTTTAAGCGTTTTTGCCGCGGTTTCCTGGCACGAAAATGCTGCGAAAATACTTACACAACGCAACCCATTACATCCTATGGGATTCCACATAGCTATGCTAATGCTGCGGATTTTTCCGTGGTGGAATCGCATCGCGGAAAAATACGCAGCATGCTCATTCTTTTTGCGTAATCACAGTGAGTACACTGCCATAGGATTGCTTTGAAATACTCACATTACGCATGTGGCTATGCCCACCATGCGTGAAGTGAGCGCTTCATGTGCGGTTGGTACCCAAGGTCTGGAGGAGAGGAAACTCTCCTCCAGGCCCTGGGTACCATATTCCTGTAAAAAATAGAATTAAAATAAAAAATTTGAATATTCTCACCTTCCAGCGGCCCCAGAGTTTTCCCGTTCTTCAGCGAAGCTGCCGCCAAGTTCCGTTCCCAGGGATGCATTGCGAGAATCACCCCAGATGACATAGCAGTCATGTGACCGCTAAGTCATCAGAGGTCATTCGCTCAATGCATCCCTGGGAAAAGAACTTGCCGGCAGCGTCACTGAGGAGCGGGAAAACTCCGGGGGCCGCCGGAAGGTGAAAATATCCACATTTTTTATTTTTTTGGTTATTTCTAACATTCTATCTTTTACTACTGATGCTGCATAGGCAGCATCAATAGTAAAAAGTTGGTCACACTTGTCAAACACTGTTTGACTAGTGTGACCAACCTGTCAATCAGTTTTCCAAGCGATGCTACAGATCGCTTGGAAAACGCTAGCATTCTGCAAGCTAGATACGCTTGCAGAACATTCGTTTTTGCGGGAATACGCAAAACGGAATGCATGCGTATTTCCCGCGGCAGGGAGTTACGGAATTGCCGCGGAAAATACCGCGGCAATTCCGAATGTGTGCACAAAGCCTCAGAGCTGCAAGGTAAAACTTTGACTCAGAGTTAGCTAACTTTCTATCCCAGTTTCCAACAAAGAAACTAATGTATTTCAAGATTTTATGTATTACAAATTAGTCATTTTTTTAAAGGATGGTTAAAAAAAGAATATCAAATTTAAAAAATAGTAGATTTTTTTAAAATATATACATTTTTTTCACCAGGCTTAATTTTTATTTATTTTCAGAGAATCTAGACTATTTTTATGTGTACAACATCACATGTTGATAGGTACACTATGTTCCCAGCGTAATTAAGGCAAGCAATTTGTGTTGAGGCACATTCAATCAGATAAGTATATAGCATGAGTAAATCTGTACCTCCAAAGAATTCTAGCAGTTTAAGGTGTGGGGACTAATAGAAGAAAGAAACAGAAAATCACTCCAACTCCCACACAATAATTTTGACCATGACTCTGGGATGTCAGTAGAACATTACATTGTATACATCACCATTATGAAATAACCAAGAGCAAGCAACCCAGTAAGTCATTTATATTAGGCACAAACTGTCAGCCTGACCTGGGTTTCACCCTCTACATTTATGTGCAAAGAGAAAAGGGAAAGAATAAGATGAAAGCTCCAAATACATGTGCACGTTGTTATGCTGCGGGATAAGATTTCCATATGCATGGGAGATTAATCTGCAAGACTATAAATTTATTTGTATATCATTACATTATTTTCCAGCTATTATGTGCTGAAACTTTATATTGGCTATGAGGTTTTAATGTTTCAGCTGAGCAACATTTTCTCTGTGTGGGTGATTTAATGAAGATATGAAGATGTCAATTACCATGTTGCATTGTGCCGAATTAGCCAAATAACAATTGTTTAATCATTTTCTGTGCCGGATATTATAATAGGCTCATGACAGATTAAAATGTTACAGTTACACTGAACATTATAGGTTTCGCATCAAAGCTAAAGGCACTGACCAGTTACAATAAAACCCTCTGACATCTGGTTATGGACTGAAGACTTCTATAAATCCGTTGACTTCTTCTTGCCAGTAAGGTTATGGAAGGTCAAAACAAATATTCTTTTCAGTGATACCGAAAAAGAACTGGAATATTAAAACGTTCAAGTACATTTGAGCCTCTCTAGAAATTTAATCTTCCCATCAAATTAAAAGGCAGCGGCTGAAATCTTATCAGCATTTGCCCAAACAAATATCTGAATATGGGTTTACAAAAGAGTAATTTGGATTGGGATGGCAAATATTATCAGTCATGTATATAATATCTATTTCACACGCTCCTAAGTACTTTAGTAGCTCATCATAATCTACATAGACTAAAATTGCCTTGAATTTAATGGTATGTAATGCATTTGAGCGGAATGAAAACCAAAGACGCAAATGATTTACAGACAGCATTCTTAATGTCTTGTTTCATTACACTCACAAAATGTTGTTTTTTTACTATATGCTCATTAGCCAGAATTAAACATGATGTATAGTTATTATGGTGTTTTATTTTGTATTTAATGTTGATGATGAAATTAACATGGATAAAATTATCTTAAAATGAAACAAAACAAATGGTCTTAAAGGGAATCTGTCACCCTAAATTGGCGGGATATTTAAATGATGGCAGTCAGGTCAGATGGGCAATCTTGAATTGCGCATGCGCAGTATGCTTTGCCCGCAGATTGCAATGCGCAGGTGCATTATATGGAGGGCAACGACTACAATTCCCAGAAATAATGGAGACAGCGGCGAACAACATGTTAAGGCAAGTACCCAAAACACCGCCCATCTGACCTGACTGCCATCATTTAAATATCCCGCCAATTTAGGGTGACAGATTCCCTTTAAGTAAAGGAGAATAACCAATGCTGTAGGGTAACATTTGAGTATACCATAAAATTTTCATCAGTGGGGGATCCAGACAAGGTACGTGGCTGGAGGAATTTTTGTCTAATGAAATTTAGTAAATAATGTCCATTTAAAGAAAGAAAATGGCGGCACTCACCGTCCCTTAAAAGTTCCCTAATTGCTTCGTATTAAAACATGGATGCAGAAGAGAATACATGTCAGACAACGGATGTTTTGCGCCCCTGTGCGAAGCAGGCTTTGTCTGACATGTATCCCACATACTCTCCTGCATCCATGTTTTAATAAGAGACAATAAAAGAATTTTTATGGGACGGTGAGTGCCGCCTTTTTCTTTCTTGTCAGAGACATTGTTTCTCTTGTTTTTTCTTTGGTGAGACCTGAGATCCCAGGCGTTTTTGGTGTCATCTGTCTTCACTTGGTTGCAAAAGACTCTTGCTACAGGAGAAATGGAATACCAATCTGAGAAGAAAAAAATAGCGTACTCCATATCTACAAACTCCTTTATCTAAGCTTTTACTCAGGTGGACATCAGCTGTGTGTGATCCAGGGAGCTAGTCTGATTGCCGTATGTGGAGTCGGGAAGGAATTTTTTTCCCCAATGTGTAGCTTACTGTTTGCCACTTGGGTTTTTTTTTGCCTTCCTCTGGATCAACATGTTAGGGCAGGTTAGGATAGGATATGGGTTGAACTAGATGGACTTAAAGTCTTCCTTCAACCTTAATAACTATGTTACTATGTGTATTCCAGTTTTTCACCCCTTCTTGATTTTGTAGGCACACTGAGATTTAGCAAGACAGGTATGATCATGTGAATGCATTTCTGTAGCAGGCTTTAAACAATCATGCAGGGCATGCTACAACATTAATCTAGCCCACACAGTTTGCTCAACATGATAGCTCATTTATTGGAACTGCAACATTTCAAAACTTCTGAAACAATATTCTATCACTCATGTACAAGGTACAATGAATATGTTTGTCAATTGCTACACTTTCCATACCCTGATGTCCGATAAAGGATACTGAACATTGAGTCCTCTTAACACCCATAAAAGTATCAATAACTAACCAAATAATAATATTCTAGGTGTGCAATGCTGTGTAAGTGAACATTACTGTATTACATGACCTTAACCTTCCAACCAATCAAAGTGACTTCCAATAAATTAAAGCCAACCTGGTGTATCATCTACAGTATTTATCAATGCACAGAGACCAACACTTTATTTTCTAGTATAGTACTAGCTTTTTTTTTGCATGTTGTATACATATTTGGGCAATTACAACGTCTTGCTTTCATTGAGTCCTTACTACATGCTTCATCGCATTACTCGTTTCACTGTCACTCTTATAATGTAGTATACACATTCTGTGCACTAAACTGTGTGGGAAGTAATGAGACATAACAGACACTGCACAGTTGGTCTCAATTTTTGAGAGAAGTAGAAACTGTGGATATATATTAACTTTCATGTTTATCCGTAGGGGTTCCAGTAATGGATTTTTTGACATTTTAGTCTAAGTTCTCAGCGTTTATATTCTTGACAAAAAAACAGCCTAAATATGCAATTTACTGCTTACTTGGAAATGTGTAATTTTAAAAGTGAATATAAATTTATTAGAGGCATTGACAATGTTAAAAAAGTTTCATTTCAATACATTTAATCAAGCTTGAATGGTAAAACATTAAGGGAAAAAAATGTAAAGAAATCGCCTCAGTATATGAGAGTTATATTGTCTTCTATTGAGTAGCTGGAATCATTAATGACTAAATGTAATAATTAACAGCAAAATATGATACAAGTCATCAAATTCACACTTCACAAAACTGTAAGTGGGTATAACTGGAATAGGTTAATCTAACACCACTCAGTCTTGCACTCTTCATCCACTACAGGCTTACAATTAACCAGCTATCTCACCTCAACACAGTTCCCGTACCCCATATACACAACATACTGACACCACAAACCAAACGGTCTAATAAGTCTGCAAAATACACACTGAGTCTGACATTCAAAGTCAAAACTGTCTCTGAAAGGCTATGGATTCCTTAGCGCTTACAAGGACCACACTTATTAAAGTTTTAAATTTGATGTGAATAAAGAAATGTTTTAAGAAGGAACGGGTGAGTGCCAACATTTTTTCTGTAAATCAACATGTGGCAAGAATTTATGGACTGTGTAGAACTGTATATTACATACAGCACCTAACTCTCATTTTTGATGCAGAATTTGCTTTTGCATTGCTCGTATACTGAATATATCAGAGGCGGACATATCTTTGGCGCAATAAGGTGGGATTTTGCACTGTGATGAGCTATTAAACTGCAATGGTCCATATGCTATTCTTGCACAAGGAAAGGGGAATTTTCGATCTGTGGACGCCAGTGGAGTAGATAGTAGTTCCACTAAATTGAACTGATTCTTTAATGCTGTCTCATTTGCTCTATTACACATTGGACTTTTTTTCTAATTAAAAAAACACTCCCATTAATATATTTATCTTTAAACGTTGTGCATATGTGTAAGGCGTAAGGATTCTTCCACTGCACGGGATAGATCCCAAGCCTTATCTGCCTCTGCAGTCTCCCATTCTGCTTCGGCTACTGCCGATGCTGCTCAGCATAGACATCGGTCTCAGTGTCTTGCTCAGGCCCATGCTATGTGGTTGGTTACTGCTGTCACTCCAGCCAAGTCCTTATTAACCAGTAGTATTCAGGTGCAGCCTGGCACCCTGTAGTCTAGGTCCAGAGATCACAGTAATGAGCATGTCCGTGAGGTGTCGTCTTCCTATTGGTGCTCGGACATCAGCTGCTCTGGTGATGTGGCAGATCGGGATTGGCCCACAGGCAATGTCAGCGTGAGTGTTTGGGGGTGGAATTTGGCTTTAAAAGGCTCCCAGCGACACCTGCTAGTGCGCTAGTATCATTTATGGTTGGCCTGTGTGAGTGGATATGCTATCACTCTGACTGCACGTGTGTGTGTGTTAGTGATTTCCTTGAGTCTTGAGCCAGTTAGGGTTTCTGCTTCCCGCTTGGCTTAGCATCCGTTTCCATCATGTGTGTGGTTAGCACCGACGAGTTACAGAGCAAGATCCAATCAAAGAGCGGTGTTCCTCTGTGAAGCCAACAGGGTTTTTTGTAGCTAGCGTCAGTATAGCTTTTCCTTTTGACTCTGCACCTGTTTCGGCCACGTTTGCGATTGGCATGGGTCAAATGCAGAGTGAGCGCAACCCTTTAACTCCATCGCTCTGTGAAGCTAATAGAGCTGTGTATAGTGCGCAATGTTCATACCGCGTGGAGTACTAGGGTACGCTCGCTATTTAGTTCCATCACCGTACATACTAGCAGCAGTTTACATCTCTGCACGGTGGACCCCGGGTTGCGATCACACCTTATTATTATGTTATATTAAGTGCGATCCGCAAACCCTAACAATATGTGCAACTCTGGATACAAGAAAGAGCAGTGGTAGTTTAGTATAAAGATCCCTTCGTGTAAGAGCCTGATTTCATCTTCCTTACCAGGCAAATTTTTTCAATTCTGACCTGTCACTTTATAAAGGTAATAACTTTGGAACCCTTCAACGTATCTCAGTGATTCTGAGAATGTTTTTTCCTGACATATTGTACTGCATGTGAGTGGTAAATTTGGGTCGATATTTTTTAAGTTTATTTTTGAAAATATGGAAATTTTGGTGAAAATTTTGAAAATTTAACAATTTTCAAAATTTAAATTTTTAAGCTCTTAAACCAGATAGTAATATTACACAACATAAAATAGTTAGTAAACATTTACCACATGTCTCTACTTTATATCAGCATCCTTTTTGAAATATACTTTTTTGTTAGAAACTTAAAAGGGCTAAAATTTTATCAGCAATTTGTCATTTTTCCAACAAAATTTACAAAACAAATATTTTTAGGGACCACATCACATTTGAAGTGACTTGCAGGGGCCTATGTGAGAAAAATACACAAAAGTGACAGCATTTTAAAAACTACACCCCTTCAAGTGCTGAAAATGACATTCAAGAAGTGTATTAATCCTTTAGGTGTTTCACATGAATTAAAGCAATATGGAAAGAAAAAAATGAAAATTTTATTTTTTCCCACAAAAAATGTTACAAAAGCCCCACATTCTGCATTTTCACAAGGGTAACAGAAGAAAATGGGCAGTAAAATTTGTTGTGCAATTTCTCCTGAGTATACCAATACCTCACATGTGTTGGAAAACTACTGTTTGGTCGTAAAAGAAAAAAATCACACTTTTCTACAAAAATGTTGCTTTAGCCACAATTTTTTTATTTTCACAAGGGTAACAGGAGAAAATTGACCATACAATTTGTTCCTAAATTTCTCCTGAGTACGCCGAAACCCCCAATGTGGTAGAAATCTATTGTTTGGGCACATGGCTCAGAAGGGACGCCATTTTGGCTGGAATAGGTTGTGGACACCATACCACATTTGAAGAGCTCCTAACATGCCAAAACAGCAGAAACCCAATCAAGTGATCCCGTTTTAGAAACTATGTCTCGAGGAATTCATCTATGGGAGTAGTGAGTATTTTTAACCCTCGGCCAATTCATTCAATTGTATAATTTTGGGCAAAGTAAATTAAATATTACCATTTATTACACTAAAATGTTGCTTAAGCCCCCATCACACACAGCGATTTCGCTAGTTTTGTGACGCAACAGCGATTTCCCCAGCGATATCGCTGTGTGTGACATTCAGCAATGATCAGCCCCCCTGCTGGGTATCGCTGATCGTCGCTGAATGTCCTGGACATTTTTTTGATCGTTGGTCTCCTGCTGGCCAGCACGCATCTCTGCGTGTGGCAGGCAGGAGACCAGAGATCAGCTGGTAACCAAGGTACACATCGGGTTTCCAAGCGCCGGGCGGCGACTGGAAACCCGATGTGTACGTTGGATACCAGCGTGCTGCTGCAGGGGACCTTGTAACCAAGGTACACATAGGGTTTCCAGGTGCCGCGCAGCACCTGGAAACCCGATGTGTACCTTGTTTACCAGCTCCCTGCACCAGCGGGCTGGTATCCAATGTACACTGCGGGTAACTAAGCGACGTTACCCGCAGTGTCGCTGTCCTGATAGCTGCCTGAGCTGCCTGTTTGTCAGCTCATCAGCGATCATGTAGAGACACACTAGCGATCCAGACAAGTGCATATCGTAGTCGGAATCACTGGTGTGTCGCTATGTGTGATGGGGCTCTTAGGCTCTGTGAAGATCTGAGATTGTGAGTTGTAATAATCACCCAGGCAGGTTAACAATGCAATTATTTTTTATTCCTTACAACCTTTCCTTAGAACCCCCATATGTGAAAGCAATTTTACAAACTATACCTCTCATTTAACTCACCTATGGGTGCAGTGATCAACTTGACATCACAGGTGTATTACAGAATTATATCCCATTGGGCGGTGAAGTAAAAATAATTACAATTTTACCACTAAAATGTTATTTTAGCCAGACATTTTACATTTTCAAATGGGGAAATGAGTAAAAATGTCAACAAAATATGACACATAATTTTTGCTGAATCTGGCAATACCTCATATGTGGTTGTTCAATACTGCACAGTGAGACTTGGGAGGGAAGGAGCAATATTTGACTGTTGGAGAAAAAAAATTGCAGAACAGTTTGTGGACTATATATACAGAGCCCCTGACGGCCTTTGTGCCACTGCTAACAGTAACATGGAAACCTCCGATATTTCCATTGACAGATGACAGACCTGAGTGGGTACTTGTTTTTTTTTTGTGGATTGAGTTGAAGTGTTTATTGGGAACATTTTACATATCATTTTGGGTCACGTTTATCCTGCACTCTAAGCTGAGCACGTATATCTGGGTTTCCATCTTAATCTTTGAATGATGTAATTCAGAAATAATAAATAATAATAATAATTAATAATTCAGATAATACCCCTGAGGGATCCATTCACTATAATGAGGCAGCAATACTCTGAACTGCATCTTGCCTCTGTTCAGCAATGTCTATCTTTCAGATTTGTACAAAACTGTGGCCTACTGCACTTTTATGCTCACTTAAAAAGATGAATACCCCCAAATTATAGGTAAGACAACCTCCAAAGTGTCTCCATCTGCGTCATTATAGGGAATCCTCTGTCCATGTTTCTGACTGAATCACGTATATAAGAGATTTACATGGAAACTCCCGTGTAAGCTCTCAGTGTAGAGCACAGATAATTGTGAGACAAGCCTTAATACGAACTTTGGGAGGCAGAATGAACAATTCCACAGCAGGTCAACAATTGGTTTCATTTATTTTTTATGCCTTTCCTCGTGTGGTATAAGCGATTGTAACATGCTTGATTCCACCCTTGCACAGTTCCCCTTCTCCCTCCATGCAGGGAAGCTGACCCACTCACCACCATGGCAATGCTGTCACCGCCCCTTGGCCGGGTACATCTCCCTTTTCACTCGCTCCAGATTGACTTCAAGCAGCACGCCTAGCATGTCTGCATGCTTCCTTGCTCTTAAAGGACCAGCAAGCGCACTTGCTAAGATACCCCCAGCCAATAGCAAGAAGGCATCTTGTGTAAAAGGCATCCTCCCCAAAAGGGAGGTGACTATGCAACTTGTGTTCATTAGTTTGTTTAAGTGGAACAAGTGAGTTGTTAGGTCCCCTGGTCCTTGTGTGTCTAGTTAGGTATTGAAACCGAACCCCTGGTCCTTGTGCTGCCAGTGTCTGAACCTACTCCTCGATCCTTGTACAGTTGGTGCCTGAGCATGCTGCACGGTACTTGTGCAGCCGGTGCTTGAACCTTGTCCCCTGGTCTGTGTGTGGCCAGGGCCTGAACCTCGTTCCCCGGTCTGTGTGTGGCCAGGGCCAGAATATGAACTCCATGTATTCGGACTGCTAAAACCAGTCTCTGAATCCAGTCTTGTCTGTGACTCTGTGTCAGGTTCTGTCCAGCCCGAGGAGTAGTCTAAACAGCGCTCTAGCCTGAATCTATGTCAGCCAACCTGCCCCTTGGGGTCAGCCGAGGCAGTATCGGGGACTGCCTAGTAGCCGTACCTGGAGACTACCTGCAGCTCAAGTCTGACTTCACCATCAGGAGCTCCAGTTAACAACAGGTAGCCACTTAGCTGAACCACGTGCACACCTGCGGGCGTAACAGTGAGGAGACTAGTTCTTTCTTCAGGTCAGTGCGATCACAGCGATACATTATATTGTTTTTTAATGTTTGGCTGCTATCACACATTAAAAGATGCTTTTTTTTACAAAGATGTAATTTTTCTATACTTCTGCCGACAGTCATGTGAAGGTTTGTTTTTTGAGGGATGAGTTGCCAGCTTTTATTGGTAACATTATCGGTCACACAATTTTTTTTATCGCTATCTATTCAGATTTATAGGAGGCAAAAATGAACACATTGCAGCAATTCAGGATTTGTTTTTTGAGGTTTTCTTTAATGTCGTTCACTCTGTGGTAAAAGTGATAACACAGTGATAACAGCTTTATTCTTCAGGTCAGTATGATTACAGGGATAACCACAATTATATAACTTTTTTATGGTTTACCGCTTTTACACAATAAAAATGATTTTATAGAAATAACAATTGTTTGCATTTTTATTGTATATTCTGAATGGTATAACTTTTTATTTCTCCATTGATGAAACTGTATGTCAGTATGAGGTTTTCAGAGATAAATATACATAAAAATGATGTATTTTTGATCATAGTTTAATCCACTTTTTGTTGGCCATATATTGAAAAAGCATTGTTTTTTGCCAAAGTTTTTTATTTTATAGAAAAAAATAATTATTTTTTGAATCACTTTATTCTGAAAGCTTTAACTTGTTTGTTTTTCACTAGAGGGGTTGTGTGGTGGCTTGTTTTTTTCAGGACACAATGTTTTCAGCATACCATTTTTATTCATATTAGTCTTTTTGATTGTGTTTTATTACACTTTTTGGTGCATGTTATGATAAAAAAGCATAGTTTTAGCCTCATTTTTTTATTGACTTTTTTTTATGGTGTTCACTGAAGGAGATAACTAATGCAACAGTTTTATAGATCAGGTCGTTCCAGATGCAGCAATGACATTTATATGTTTTTTTTATTTTGCTTATTTTTTTTTATATAAATGCTCATATTCATTTAAATGGATATTTGGAATCTTATGATGTAGTACTAGAGTAAAGATTCCACTCTATATATTCACAATATAGGATACTCGGCACTCTTCAGACTTTAAAGTAAAAAAGAGACTTGTATTTATAAAGCAATCCATAAACTGTGACTTTTCAACTCTACTAAAAGAGTGTTTTTCAAACTCTGTCCGCCAAAATAAACAAATACAGTATAAGAAAAAGTAATATACATAACTATTATCAGGATAATGGGATATTCGATCACGCACATGTTGTGTACTTTCCCCAATATACATTAAACAACATGGACATTTAATGAAATATATGACGCATGATGACTCACAAGTAAAAAACCCTTGATGAGGATACCTTCCACAGTATGTGGAAGGTGCACTTTGTTGCCTTTCCTTATGTTGTTATACTGTAAGCATTGTACACATGGGAATGTTCCATTTTTGGATGATGATAAAAATTGTTGGATTGGTAATTTTATGGCTGAACCTACATCTGCCCTCATTAATTTGTCTTTCATGTTTCTGGACTTTCTAAAACTTCTGAAATTTCTGAAATTTCTCAACGTCTAGGTACTCTGAGCTAAAATGATCTGCAGATCTGGCGATGTATCTTGTATGCAAATGGGTGAAATGTGTGGACAAACGCCAGACTTTTGCCTATTATTGATCAAGTGAGATTTGATATAGGTCCCTACTTGTATGTTGAACCTGCTCGGGATATCCTCTCTCACGGAATTTTGTACGTATTTCGTCTAATTGGTTTCGCAACAGAATAGGGTATATAACTATCCTTCTACCCTTTTAAATTGGGATTTAGGAATTGCTCTCTTTGTTGTCATAGGGTGACAACTAATGTAATGCAGCAAACTGTTGCGGTCAGTGTTCTTTGTAAATAGATGAAGTACGAAGGAAGCGTCATTCTTAATGACCCAAGTGTCCAGAAAACTAATGCTGTCACCACTATACTGAATTGTGAACTGAAGTTCTGGCCAAATTTCATTCAGGATATCGTAAAATGCCAGCAAATACAATTGGCCCCCCCATACGCAAAAAATGTCATCTATGAATCTTTTCCATTGTAATGCATACCAATAGAACAGTGGATGAGTGTAGATGAATTTGTCCTCAAAATTGTAACATTTAGCATATGGACACCACATTGGACCTCATTGATGTTCCCTGTCTCTGCTGATAAAAAGTATCCTGAAAGACAAAGATTTTCATGAAGCACAATCCTGAGCAAATCCATGTGAAAAACTATAACCTTATCATCGTATCCTGTCCGTGATAGGAAATCATTCACTGCTGAGAGTCCTTTCTCATGAGAAATGGAGGTGTATAAGCTATTAACATCCCATGTAACAAAGAAACTCACGGAGGGAGCAGTTTTTATGTCATCTATAGTTTTTATGAAATCAATCATTTCCAGTAGAAAGGATTTAGTATCTCATATAAAAGATGTAAGGGCCTTTTTCACTTTTTCAACAGAATGGAGAGAGGGGATAGTATTGACTCAGTGGATGCCACAATGGGGTTCCCCATGGGATTATCTAGCCTTTTATTTATTTTTGGAAAGTTATAAAATACAGGGATGACAGGATTTGATTTAATCAGAAAGTCATATACCTTTTTATCTATAAGTGCCGAGTATCCTATATTGTGACCGTAGAGAAATGTTGCTGTTGCACAAAGTTCAGCAAGTGCCGATGTTTATTTGCCGCTGGCGGTTCTGAAGGGGTTAATTGTAAAACCTGCTATTTTTAGTCTTTGGAGCAGTTGAGACAGATGCACAAGATACTTTTCCTATTAATTACTAAAAATGACAATATGAATAACTGTAAAACCATCACATCCTTGTAGTAGTTGATTGACCAACTGTTGCGAGGTGGCAGACGCATTTTTCATACCAAATTTTGTAACTAAAACCCATAAAGCCCAAGTGGTGTTATAAGGGACAATCTTTCCAGAACCTCTTTGTTCATGGGGATCTGACAATATTCCCTATTTAAATCTGTAGTCTTAAGATACATTAGCCAGCTGTTCTAATAATACTTTTATCCTCGGCACTGGGTAGACATCAGACATTCGTGAATGTAGTTTCCTGGAGTCCACACAGAACTGTGATGTACCATTCTTTCTAGGGACAATAACCACAGGTAAGACCTATGCATTTTGGGATATTTGTACTACACCCAAGACCAATATTTCTACTATTTGTCCTTTTATGTTTGCTTTCACCTCTGCAGATGCCCAGTAATCAGATTGCTTAACAGGGGGATGATTGCTGGTAACTACATGGTGACTAAATAATTGAGCTCTCCAAGACTTCCCTGCAAAACCTACTATGAATGCCACAAGCACCTCAAGATGCTCTTACTTCTCACTGTAGGATAGCTCAGGGTTAAATTGTGCCATCTCCGGGGACTCTGCACATCATCCCAGTTGTGGAGTCCAAAAAGAGGCCACCCTCCATGTCCTCAGACATACCGCAGACAGGCAAGACATAGTCATCCCTGTCAAAATGATCTTTCGCCATATTAATATGAAAACCTTCTGATGCTTTGTATCTTTATCCATGGTTGGTCGCAACATACTATACTTAACATCATTCAGACATTTATATTCAGTGTAGGGACTTTCCTGACTTTCCCATGCAGTCAATAACTTGTTCTGCAACATAAGAACCACCATTACCTAAACTTTCTGCTACTACTACTTTGAAGACCTTCAGTCTGGAATTACATCATACCAGAGTCTCTGGATAATTTGGGCCTGGGTTACATTGTCATAAGCCAGGGTTTTTAGTTTCTGCATTCTGTCCTTGAGGCTCAGAACATATTCCATCACAGAGACTCCTGGAATTTCAGGGTAACTCTCCCCATAGTACTTAATCAAATTAAGAGGCCTCCTTACCCTACTCCAATAAACAAATTCTTAAATAGAAGAACCCTTTTAATGCCTGGGGTATATGTGTGCACACTACCAAAAGTTAAAAGAGGTAACATTCACAGTCTTAAACATTTGCTTTAGAGTTACATTAAAACATTCACATAGTCTGTTAATCTACGAATGAGAGTGACTGATTCTTAGAAGCTGTGGAAGCTGTGACATTGTCTTATATAGAAGCCGATAAGATCGCAGATGCACTACTGACCGCATTTTCTCGTGTGGAATTTCCCAGGGAGATATTGACCAATCTGGGAACCCACTTCATGTCTAATCTAATACAAAACTTCCGAAATTAAATACTGGTACAGTATCTTGTACCTAGTCACTATCATCACTATGTAAAGCTGCTCGTAATAGTTTGGGCACCCCTGGTCATAATTACTGTTATCATGAACAGTTAAGCAAGTTGAAGATTTCTAAAAGGCCTAAAGTTAAAAATTACACATTTCATTTGTATTTTAGGTAAAAGAAATATGAATTGTCATTATTTTAATTTTAAAAATTACGAAAAGGTAAATGGGCCGATGCAAAAGTTTGGGCACCCTTGGAGATTTGTGTGCTCAGATATATTTGACCAAGGTTTCAGACCTTATTTAGCATGTTAGGGTTATGGCTTCTTCACTATCATCGTTATGAAAGGCCAGGTGATGCAAATTTCCCAGCGTTATGAAAACCCAGCCTCTTCTAACCTTGTGACAAAAACACAGCAGCCATGGGTTCTTCTAAGCAGCAGCCTAGCACTCTGAAAATGGGGGAGGCATACAAAGCAGGAAAAGGCTCTAAGAAGATAGAGCATACAAAGAATAAGAGAATACAGTCAGCAGAAAATAAAGATGAACAAATCGATTTGATGTGATTCAAAAGAGAGTTGAACTTTATTAAATTTGCAGGAATGCAAACAATGATATAGCACATGAAAACAGAAGTGATTGTCAAATTTTGCATAAATGCCTAGGCAGATAAATCAACATAAAATGGCTGTTGCTTTAACATAGTAAGAGCACATCAGAGCTCACAGCTTGGCAATCGAGATAGTAGGTAAAGGCCCTAAAACAATGAACACATAATACAGGCAATTATTTGTTGTACAACCATAGCAGTGAAGAAGATGAGTGTAGTAGCTTGTGAATGATAGAGATTCAGTTAATGTAGGGAGAGAAAGAGGAGAGATGCTAGCAGCAGCAGTGACATAGTCAAAGTTATTGCATAGACATGGACCAAGAAGATTGAGCAGAATTCTACAGGTGAACAATTGGCTACATCGATTGTGCTGTGAGCAATGTTTTGAGTTTCTTGACCATGTAGTGAATTACCTGTATGATTGACTCCTTTCTAGAGATGGGTTGCATCTTACTAAAAACGGTAAACACATATTTGGTAAACGTCTTGCTACACTATTAGCAGTGGAAATAAAGAACAACAACAAATTCTGAATGAAAATAGAGGAGCAAGACAAACCGACTACAAACTAAAATGTGTTTATACAAATGCACAGAGAATGGGACACAAACGAGGAGAACTGGAGCCGCTAGCACAAGAAGAGAGATATGATGTCTTAGGCATCACTTAAACTTGGTGGGATGATACATTTGATTGTAATACAAACCTCGAAGGCTACAACTTATTTATTAAAAACAGAATTAACAAGAGGGTAGGTGGTGTTGCATTGTATGTTAGAAAAATGCATACATTTCCACATAGATCCAAGTTTCAGAGAATGGTAGCTCTGCAGAAACTTTTGGTAAGAATACAAGGAGAGAAGTACAGGAAGGACACTATTGTAGGTGTTAACTATCGGCCACCTGGACAGACTGAAGATATGGTTAAACTCTTTTTACATCCAATGTCTCTGTTTTCAAAAAGTATAACATAGTGATCATTGGAGATTTTAACTATCCAGATATTTGTTGGGAATCTCTCATAGGCAAAAGTAATTGTCCAGAAAATTCTTATCTTCTCTTGCTGACAACTTTATCTTTCAAAAGATAAGAGAGAAAAAGAGGATTTGCAACATTGGACCTAATTCTAACCAACAGGGAGGAAATGGTTGAGAAAGTACAGGTAGACGGGAATTTAGGAAGCGGCTTTAATGCTATCCTCAAATTTTGGAGTACAAAAGGAAGAACAGCAAGGACTCAGACTTTAAATTTGGACTTCAGAAAGCCAGATTTTAATAGACTCAGAAAGAGGGTAGAAAAGATCAAATGGGTGGATCTTGGATACAGAAATGTCCACGAAAGATGGGAGATTTTGCTGATTCCTGAAAATATGGAAGAATTGTAAGCATTTAAAAGGACCAGGATGGATGAACACAGAACTTAAACACTTGTTGGAAAGGAAAAAAATGTATAATAAATGGAAAATAGGGGGCATATCTAAAGAAGAATATAATGATGTCTGCAGGGAATGCAGGGCAATCATTAGAAGAGCTAAAGCCA
>VIAB01007375.1:75864-92371 GCA_009801035.1 Oophaga pumilio | reverse complement strand
GTTTAATGGTCACTACACACAGTATGATGGTCATCATACACATAGTGGTGGTTCCCTCCACAGCCTTTCATAAAGTGTGATGATTCCCCCCACATAGTAAAATGGTCCCAGCACGGCCATTCACATAGTACAATGGTTTTCCAAAGATCCAATACAGTATGATGGTTCACCACAGCCTCAATACAGTGTAATGGTTCCCTAATACCCCCATATAGTATAATGGTCCCCCCACACCACTAGATAATATGATGATTCCTCCATAGGCCAGTATAGTATATGAAAGTCCACTCACAACCCCAATACAGTGTGATTGACACCCCACAGAGTATTATGTGCCCCCCACATCCTACCATATAGTATATTGGTCCCCCACAGCCCCAATATAGTTTGATAGTCCCCCCACAGCCTTCCATATAGTATGATGGTCCCTCATATAGTATGATGGTCCCCCTTACAGAATGATGGTGCCCCATAACCCCAAAACAATATCATGCTTACTACAGCCCCCCATATATTATTATAGTCCCCCTCAGGTCTCTATATAGTATAATAGTTCTTCAAAGCCCCAATATAGTTTGAGGGTCCCCCATATAGTATGATGGCCCCGTACAGGACCTTATATAGTATAAAAGTATTCCCCACAAGCCCTTAAACAGTTAATGATCTCCCACCACTGTTCATATAGTATAATTGTCCCACCCATAGGACCCCATATGGTATGATGGTGCCCCTATAGGACCCTCTATAGTATAATGGCCCCCCACAACTTTCCATATAGTATGCTGGTCCTCCCACAGTTTTCCATATAGTATAATGGTCCCCCAACAGACCCCTATATAGTATGATTCTCTTCCACAGCTTTCCATATAGTATGATGGTCCCTCCCCCAGGCCCCTATATAGTTTAATGATCCCCACAGCTTTTCATATAATATGATTGTCCCACTCATTGGCACCTATATAGTGTGATGGTCCCCCCTAGGTTTTCATATAGTATGATAATCCCCTATAGGACCCTGTATAATATGATGGTCACCCACAGCTTTCCATATAGTATGATGGTCCTCCCACAGCTTTCCATATAGTATGATGGTCCGCCCACAGGCCCTATATAGTATGATGATGTACCACACAGTATTATCGGCACCATAGCCCACAATCTAAATACATAAATAAATACTAATCCAGTCTTTGCTTCTACCGCAGCCACTGTCTTCTCTTCAATCCTGTTTTATAATACATGTCAGTGTCGCAATGTAGTGACATCATTTTGCTGCAAGATTACACCTGGGTGGGGCCAGCATTCAGCAGGCAGGAAGCAACCTTAGGCCTTCCACAGTAACTGATGGAGTATGTAGTCAGGGGCTCCATGTCCGCCACAGCTGCTAAAAGTAACTAAGTCACAATTCATCTGGCATTTGCCAGGATTGCCCGATGGCCAGTCTGGCCCTGCCTGGAAGTGACTTTTACAATGTAGGCCTAAGGAGTGTCAGAACAATGCTCCGTAGGCTCACATTGTAAAAGAGACTTCCGGCTCATAGAGTGAGCTGGCTAGTCGTAATTGCGGTGACGTCACTCAGAAGAGGAGCAGAACAGTGCTGGACACTATACTATATACATATATGTATGTGTATATATATATACACACACACACATTTAATGAATAAAAAACTTAGCAAGAGTACCTCTTTAAAATACAAGTCCCATGAACGTTCATTAAAATTAGTAATGAACGATATATTGACTATAACGTCTTTGTGAAGGAATAATAGTGAGCAGTCACTATATAGTAAAATCCATCTTATTTATTGGGGTATACATCAAAAGTATAAAGAGGTCAGGGAGGCTTCCAAGCAGCATAACAAATCAGCTACAGCAGTTTCAAGTTTGATTACACTTCTACAGGCTGGAAAAACTATATGGACTATTCAAATATTTGTAAAGGAATGGGTCATTCTATAGAGCTCATTGGAGTAGACTTGTAATAGGATTTCACCATTGTAACAAGCCAATTAATGAAATTTCTTCAGAGCACAGAACCCTGACATCAACCCAATTGAACACCTTTGGTATGAACTATAACAGAGATTGCGAGCCAGGTCCCCTTGGCCTACTGTACATGAGCATGTGTTCTCGCAAATGCTCTTCTAGATAAATGGGTAAAAAATACCAGACATTCCAAATTGTATTGGAATCTGTTAAAGCTGCAAAACGATGACAACTCAATATTGATGCCTTCAGAATTATTAATGGATTTCATAAAAGCTCCTGTAAGCATAATGGGTAGGTGTCTCAATACCTTTGTATGATCTATAAATCCAGAGCTAGGACTCTTTTCACAAAGTGCACATTTGGTCAGTATTTTGTATCCAGAACCTGGAATAGATCCTGAAAACCAAAACAGAATAATACAAAGCTTTAACCTATGCTCAACCCAAATCATTAACGGGACCTTAATGATTTATAATACAGGTTGGTGCCTCAAGAAACCCAATGGTACTCCAGATGGGCTATCGTAGCTTCTTTTTAATGCAGTCGTTTTCTGACTGACCCATGAAGAGATCATTGTTTTAGAGTATTGAATTGAATTTGTTAAGTTTCTGTTTATATGTTACAATTAAAACCAAATGGAATAGTAGCTTACCAGGAGCCATTTACTTTTATAAAAATTACATTAAATCAATAGGAACATTGAAGAACAAATTTCCCTGCATAAATGATTAAACTGACTAACAGAAAAAAATGGTTTATATTAATAGATTACCACACTGTTAGGCCTGAAGGCCAGAAAGACAAAGGAAAGGCCTTGAAAATCAAGCAATGGAGCGAACTACAGTTCAGTATTGTCAGTAATTATGAGTAAGCAATGACAAATCTGACTGTTGATATGAACAAATGTGTACCCAATAAACTTTTCTCCCCCTATTGTAAAAAATACCCTGAAACATTTAACTTTAATGGACATAATCAGCCACAGCTTTATTTAAACATAATTTTCAAACTATTTTTTAAACCAGCAGTGAACCAAGGCGGTATACACCAGCGGACTCCTGGAGAGCAAGTCCATCTTCAGTTCCTTTAAATCTACAACCAGATATTTTCCCACTATGGAGTGGCTCGTGTAAACCTTCACCAAGGTTCGATCCCCCACTTAGCAAAAATAAAGCTTGGTCGACTCCATCCTGGAAGCCGGTAAGAAACACGTTCAAATTTATATTGTTTAAATGAACACCATCTTATTCCCTACAAGCTGCCTATCATGAATTACCACACCCATCCTGGACCTGACGAAATGCAAAACCCAACAAATAACAGTTCTCCTTGCCCACTCTACAGCTAAAGGACGTTGCCAGGTGACCAGCGGAATAGTTTCCGACCATACCAAGATTATTTCATGGAAAAAAACAACAATATGGTCTAGATCTGCATGCATCAAAGTCATGAGTTCAGCCATTTTTAGAAAGCAGAGTTCATTGCCCCCAGCATGTATAATTAGAACAACTGGAGAACCAGATATTTTGCTGATCTCCAAAGCTTCAGTAAAACCTGGGACCTGGGATTCCTCTCCACATCACTTTGATATTCTGAGTCTTGCCACCAGGTCTGCATTCAACCCTCTGCGCTGCCCAAAAGACATAGGAATGACTCAAAAGACACACCATCAGCTTCTGATAACTTGAAAAATAAATATGTTAGTTTAAAGGTTCAGGGCGGATCTAACTTGTAAAGCATTCAGATTTCCAACGACCAATTCTTTGAACTTCTTCATTAAATAGGCTCGCCCTGGATGCTTCTGTTGCCGCACTGATTCTGAATGAATGAGTACCAAATGCCCACGAAAAGCTAACAGCGCTTTAAGATGGACTCAAACTGAAAATGGGTTAAAGAGCTAGCGTTGGAATGAGTTAAAAAATGTATACCGCTGGAAAAAAAGACAAATAATCAAGAACCATGCAAATTGGGCATACACACATCTAAGATCCTGTTAAGCGGAATCCAAGTGCCACAACCAAACTGATCTGTCTTGGAACGACGAATATGATGACGAATTGACTCATTGCCGATGATGATGTCACCTTTTAAGAAACCCCATGACCTCTCTTTAGATAGCGCAATGTTTGGCTCCTTTTTGGGACCTATCCCTAGCAGAGAAACGCTGAAATTTGAAAAGGGGGGGAATGAAAAGGTCACTCAATTCTACCCAGGGAAACCTCTTTTGCAATATTTTCTCTAGCAATAACAGAGTTTTCAGTAACAGATTTCAAATTGCTAGCTAAATAAGGCTTGCTGGAAAATAAATAGGGGATGAAGAAACCAAACGTAAAACCAAAGCAGAGCTGAGCAGCAGCGTCTCTATTGGGCTACTGATCTAACCACGGGTACATCACAACAACGATCACTGGCATTCTTACCTTCATTTGAACTTGCTGGCTTGCTTGATGACTTACCTGACTATTTGCAATGAACTGCTGGGTGCTGGGCTCCGCAAACTGAACATTCATGTTTATATTTGCAAAGGCCGTAGAACCTGCAGTAGCCTTCGTTAAAGAGCCAACAAGCTATGGGACGGCACATGGCCACCGCTCCTTGAGAGAGGTTAGAGGATGCGGCGGCCAGGGATTGACAGGGAGGGGTTGTTTGTGACATCATTAATCTAAGTCAAACATCAGTGACCCAATGTCGTGACAAATGCCTTATGAATTCTTCATTATATTTGTGCCATGCACTACCCCCGTGGGATTTTAAAGCATTATAAATAGAGTCCATATAGATGGCCCATGACACAGGGAACACCGTGTATGCTTGCAGCCAGAGGCATTTTGGTTCAAGGGGGCGAAATTTCTGAGTGAGCCCCAACCAGGTAACCTTGATTACAATTGGGTGACGCACCCTAATAGTGGAAAAGAACCTCAGCAGATGACCGCGCTATTACTGAAAATAATCTCCATATAAAGACCAACATTGATATTACCGCCATATGGTCAGTGGTAGATACCAGTCCTACAGAAAATAAGAGATTACAGCATAGTTATAGATAGTGACTTACAAATGACATTCTTTCTGATGGAATCGTTCACTTTTCATCTCTTTTCCATCTGGCCCAGACCGACATGGCAACTTCTCCAGCCAGGACTTGGCTGCAGAGATTACAACAAAGACACATTTCACATCTCATATGTTCAGCACCATCCCCATCTATTTAAAATCTGCCCAAACTCCTTATCCTGCTGATACCCCATGATCTCTTTACTTCCCGCAACCTCTCCTTTGTGGCCCTCACTGAGACCTGGCAGACGCCCCCTGACACGGCCTCCCCTGCTGCACTGAGTTACGGTGGCCTCCACTTTACCCACACTCCTCGCTCTGGCAACAGACATGGTGGAGGTGTGAGTTTCCTTCTTTCTAATAACTGCTCCTTCAACCCTATCCAACCCCCACCCTCCCTTATTCTCCCTTCTTTAGAGGTCCACTTGGTCCGTATCTACTCTCCCTCTAATCTCCAAATGTCTGTCATATACCGACTACTGGGCTCAGCCACTGCCTTCATTGACCAATTCTCCACCTGGCTTCTTCACTTTCTCTCTGCTGACATCCCCACCATCATTGTGGGTGACTTTAATATCCCTACTGACACCCGCCAGCCAGCAGCCTCCAAACTCCTGTCACTTACTTCATCCTTTGGACTTACTCAGTGGTTGTCATGAGCTGCTTTGTTCAATAGGCATTCTTGGCACAACAATCTCACCAAAAAACGTCAACAATCATTCAGGGTCGCAGAGCGGCTTTGGAAGAAAACACGCCTGCCAGACGACTTCACTTCTTTCAAACAAGCTACACTTGCGTTCAAAATAGCCCTCACCTCTGCTAAACAGACCTATTTCACTAACCTTGTATCTTCATTATCCTACAACCCCAAACAACTGTTCAGCACATTCAACTTTCTCCTCTGCCCACCACTGCCACCTCAAACTCCCCTCATCTCTGCCGAGGACATTGCCACCTACTACTACTGCCCTTCCCTATTAACCTCCCTCTCCAACATCACTGAAGGAGAGCTTATTCATCTCCTTTCCATATCACACATCACCACCTGTGCACTTGACCCCATTCCTTAACACCTGCTCCCCAACTTCACTAACATGCTCATTCCAGCCCTAACCCATCTCTTCAACCTATCGCTATTTTCTGGTACCTTCCCCTCTGCCTTCAAACATGCCACCATCACACCCATCCTCAAAAAAACAAAGCTTGACCCAACTGCTATGCCCAGCTATCGCCCCATATCATTGCTCCCGTTTGCTTCCAAACTCCTTGAGCAGCATGTCCAAGCTCAACTTTCCTCCCACCTCCCATCTAACTCTCTCCTTGATGATCCGCTGGTCGCCTGGTTCAATGGAGATGGTCGGATAAGCCAGGTGGTGACTCTCGAGTCAACTGGCTTTGGACCTTGTATAGACTCAATGGACTTTTCTCGGTCATCTCCCTATGCTTGTCGTTTCCTCTTTTCTGTGTGTGTATCACAGATGGAATAGTGACCCTGGGAGCTCTGACTTCCCATCTACCATTATCCCAGTGAGTCAGCGGAAGATTGAGACCCTGTAATGTGCACCATCTTGGGGGTAATTGCTGGGACTGTTCTGTTTGCTATTGTGTGTTGTGATTCAATAAAGTATTGCCACAGTGTTTTACCCTAACCCTAAGTTTTCTGTGTAGTGTTCTGCCCATAGGGAGATAGAACGGGCATTCAGTGGTATGAGACCTGGTCCATGCAGTCTTGCTAAAGGCAGCCAGACCAGTGGACGAGAGCACCCACTGACCCCATTTCTCCACACATCCCTCCTGCCCGGGTCATGGGGATTGTCTGGTCCCCCATTCCTTCCCTCAGGCAACATGGGAGGCTGTTATGAATGTGCTAGAGATGGTTTCTGAGCAGAGGCTCCCTCTGGTGATTACAGACAGTACTGAACCTTTCAGTGAGTAGTGGCAATCTGGAATCACGGACTGGTCTGATATAAGGGAGGTTCCCTCCCAAGATGGTTGCCGGTGATCAATTGTTCTTGTCTCAATTGTGGTTCCTGGTTCATTTGGAAGTTTGCTGGAGTCCTGCCTGCATCTTCTGCTTTCAGATAAGATATTTTTTGCTTTTCTTTTTGTGCTTGCTTTTTGCATTGTTTTCTTCACTTTTGTGGAGGTCAGCCAGGTCCTCTCCTGGGGCCTGAGCTCCTCACAGTTTTTCTGCAGCCACTGTTGTTTGCTCATTTGCTTTTTCCTGTTTTTTCAGCGGCTGCGGCTTGGTTTTTGTTCACACTGAGATCTGATTTAGTGGGTGGCGAGATCGTGTGATCTCAGTATTTTTGTAATCAGAATTGTTGGATTTTTGTAGGGCTTTCTGGGTTGCAGAAAGTAATCTCTCCTGTCCTATCCTATTTAGTCAGCTTGTGGCCCCAGCGTTTGCTCAGTCTATTTTCTGCCTATGTTTGTATTTTCATCTTGTCTAACCGCCATTATATGTTTGGGGGCTTACTATTTTCTTTGGGGATCTGCTCCGGGGCAGATAGCTTTCATCTTTCTGCCTTTAGGTGTAGTTATCTCTCAGGCTGTGACGAGGCGTCTAGGATCAACGTAGGAACGCTCCACGGCTACATCTAGTTGTGTCGTTAGTTTAGGAATCTGCAACCCATCAGTTACCAACCTCTCAGGTGTTCGGCTGCCCTGCTGTTGTTCCTGTCCTCCTCAGCTACCGAAACATAACAGGAGGCAGCCTCAACAGTTCCGGACCTGGCTCAGTACAGATACCCACAGCCTAGTATTTCTCCTTACACTCTCCCTTCTCCTTTAGCTTGCCATTCCACGGGCGAAAGTTTTTGCAATAGACGTTGACGCTCCTCCATTTCTTGGATGATCTGCTGCCAAATAAATTGGTCTTGTTCATAACGATTGGGAGGTATTCCAACTGTCATTTGCTCTGTGCAGCACAAGTTAGGTTGAGTGGTCGAGTGTTGGTTTGGTTGGTTGAGGACGGGGACACGTCCGAGTTCAATGGAGCAGCCATCTCTTGAGTTTCAGGTTCTCGCACCTCTCCTGAGCTGGTGGGCAGCGAACTGTCCATGTCAGGGGATGAGGCAGATGATTCCTCTTCATCACAATTGAGAGCCGTAGGAGTGGGCATTTCGGGGACAGTTGGCGCTCTCTCTTCTCTTTCGGGATCTCGTGGCAGGCAAGGACGTAGCATTCTTCGGTGGACTATTCGGGTAGGTGCCCCATCTTCCCCTTCATGTAGAACTTCATAGACGGGACCATTGGTTCTAATTCGGCTTTTCACCTGATACTGAGTCTTTTCCCATCGATGATCTAACTTCCCTCGAGGTCGCTTGTCTCGGACCAATGCTCGGTCTCCGGCCTTGAGAGCTGTCCCAGGGGCGTCATCTCATGGTACTCAAGTTCCTGAAACTTAGTCTGCACAACTGATGTAAAGTCTGCAAACGATATCGATGTTCACGGACCCAAGTGGACATCCCCATCCATGGGTAGCCCTCCTCTGGATCCAACTCCAGCTCGGTAATCTCTCGTCCTTTTCGCCCAAACAGCAGGGTATACTGCATGTATCCAGTTGTACTGTGCACTCGGTTGTTGTACACCCAGACCAATTCAGCCACATACTCAGGCCAACGGACTTTTCTGCCTACCTCCAAGGTTCTCAACATCTGAATCAGTGTCCGGTTAAAACGCTCGCAGGCTCCATTCCCTTGTGGATGATAGGGCATCGTCCTGGACTTCTCAATCTGATACAGGCGGTGGAGCTCCTCCATCACTCGACTTTGAAAGCAAGCACCTTGATCGGAATGGATCCTCTTTGGACAACTGTACACCCGGATGAAGTCCTGACAGATAGCCTGTGCAGCTGACTCAGCAGTCTGATCCCGGGACGGAGTCACCTCAGCAAACTTGGTAAAGTGGTCGGTCATCATCAGACAATGTTCGTATCCGAGATGAGCTGGACCCATGGTCAAGTAGTCGATCATCAACAACTCAAAGGGAGCAGAAGTCACGATGGTGTGTGTAGGGGTTCTCTGTTCCAGAGGTTTATCTAATTCACAGCTTCGACATTGCCGACAGGCCTCTTCCACTGCAGTCTTCAATCCTGGATGATAGACCAACTTCTGTAACCACTGGAACATCTTCTCCGGGCCAAAGTGAGCCCCTCTCTCATGAGCTTCCGTATCCACTTCACTGATCAACTTTTCTGGGAGTACCACTTGCCAGGTGACCCCCAACTCTCATACCAACTGCACTTTCTGATGCAGCAAGCCATATTCCAATTGCAGCCTCTCCCACTACCGGAGAATCTGTAGTGTTTCTCGGGACATGGCATCGCTCTCACTTCGGTTGGGAAGTTGTTTTAAAGCCACCCACTGCCTCAACTGAGCGAGTTCTCTATCTTCCTGCTGAAGCTGCACCCAGTCATCACGAGGTCGTACCAGCATGTGTTCCTCTGACGCCCCTTCAACCTGTCCCTGCATCGCCGCCAACGTCCTGGCAGGTTCCGAAACTCAGGGATGTCCTCTGCCTCCAACTCTTCGTCTCGGTCATGTCCAGGTCGCTTGTGGGTCACTGTGGCCAGAGAATCGGCATGTGTATTCTCAGCTCCTTTTCGATATGCAATCTTGGTATTTCGCCATACGGTCCACCCATCTTTGCTCCAAGGCCCCCCAGTTTTGCATTTTCTAGGTGGGCCAGAGGATTGTTATCGGTGCATATCAAGACTTCGGACCCTGACAGGTATTTGACGAATTTCTTGGCCATCGCCCACACTAACACCAGTAATTCCATCTTGAAAGAACTGAAGTTATCTGGGTTTCGTTCTGAGTCGTGGAGGGACCGGCTTGTGTAGGCAAATCACTCTCTCCTTCCCGTCCTGCATTTGTGACAACACAGCCCCTAGTCCATATAGGCTTCCATCGGTGTGAAGGATGAAAGGTTGAGAGAAGTCTGCATAGGTCAGTATGGGTGCTTCAGTCAGGGCCATCTTCAGGGCTCAAAAGACTTCTTCCTGGCTATCTCCCCACTGAATGATCCAATTCTTTGCACGGCACTCCTTTCAATAACTCCAGCAGTGGATTAGCAATACGAGTGAAGTTTTTCACGAACCGTTGCTAGTACCCAGTAAGCCCCAGATAGGCCCGCACGTCCTTCACTGTCTTCGGGGTGGGCCAGTCCTGTACTGCCGCTATCTTCTCATGCTCATGTCTCACTCCCTCAGCAGATACAACATGTCCCAGATATTCAACTTGCTTGTGGAAAAGGTGACATTTTTGGGGCTTCACCTTCAGGCCGTGTTTCTGCAGTCGACTCAGCACTTGCTCCAGCCGTCTGAAATGTTCTTTGAAAGTGGCTGCGTGGACGATGATGTAATCCAGATAAATGAGGGTAGCCTCAAAGTTCAGGTCTCCCAAACATCTCTCCATCAGCCGCTGAAACGTTCCAGGGGCATTTGTAAGGCCGAAGGGCATCAGATTGAACTCAAATAATGAGCAGTATGAATGCTGTCTTTGGTCAGTCATGCTCAGCCATGGGCACCTGCCAATACCAACTGGCCAGATCTAGTGACGAGAAGTATTTCGCTTTTCCTAGAGCGGACAATGACTCTTCAATTCTTGGTAAGGGATAAGAGTCTCGCACGGTACAGGAATTCAGCCGCCTATAGTCAACAGAAAAACACAGAGTTCCGTCCTTTTTTCCGAACTAGAACGATGGGAGCTGCCCACGGACTCTGGCTCTCCCATATGACTCCACTTTGCAGCATGTGTGCCAGCATTTCTTTCACTTCATTTCACTTCCTGTTAAATTTGTGGCGGAATCTGCCGATATCGCTCCTGAATCGGTGCAGCACTCCCTGTGGGTATCTCGTGGGTTGTGGCTGTGGTGCACCTTAAGTCATCGTCATGATGGGCAAACACATCCTAGTAACGCTCCAGCACAGCTTCCACCTGTTGTACATGTTGTGACGAGAGTCCCGTCAGTTCAGCCCGCATCTGCTCCAGGATCCAATGCCCTTCCTTCATGCTGCCAGTCGGATGCTCTGAGTACCTGAGGACATAGTAACGGCTACAGTCCAGGGACCCCCTTGTTTCACTGCAGTGCTAACTGAACGGCATCCAGTTGAATCATTTCTTCCGGCATGCCCAGCACCTGTGCCACTTCACTCTTGGGCGAGAGCATGAGATTGTCCTCCCCTAGGTTGACACACCGTACCACTACGTTACCGTCATGAACAGTGGCTAATGTCCGGGCAATGAGGAGCCCTGCAGGTAGTTGATCCATCTGGGCTGGCTCTATCTAGACTTCCACTCCTTATAGGGGTCTACAAGATCGCATGAGCAGCGTGAGCGCAGTCTGACCAGGTGATAGAACGAGTTTAGCAGTGGCTGGAACTACTACCTTCCCTAGGACCATCTTCCTGCATAGGAATAAATGTTAGCACAGCCAAACATGGAGGTGCCACACAGTAGGTTCCCAAACCTTATAGCTAAGTATCAAATACCGGGCAGACTCAGGGATTTTTGGTCCAAAAATCAAATTTAATACATATAGTAGCCACTAGTTACAAACGTTTAGGTCGTGATAGACCTTCATCAGTGTACTAGGGTTAATTTTTAGATGCTAGTGTGAATAACACACAAATAGTAGCCAAAGATCAGCTAAAGAGTGTAGCCCAGAGCATAGGTGGTCAGTGACCTGCAATCAGGTATGCTGTGACCCAAACTAGGTATGTGCCGAGTATCCTGTGTCGCGGTGGATACCGTCTTGCGGACATAATGCAATGTGAATTTCATACTATCTGTATTAGAGGTATTTAAATAGGCTACAAATTCATTAAATACTTCCTTTGAGCCCGCCCATACTATAAATATATCATCCACATAACTGAGCTAAGTACTGATATATTTAAGGTAGGGGTTGAGGCGACAGGCAACATATTTATCTTCAAAAGAAGCCAGAAAGAGGTTTACAAAAACGCATGCAACAGGAGTGTCCATGGCTGTGCCAACCTAAGTAGGAAGGAATTTGGGCAAAGAATGGTTTTAGCAACCAATCTAAATATCTAGATGAAGGTTCCGTTAATGAACCGATGCCCAATATTATTAGGCGACAGGAGGGCAATGTAAGAGATTTATGCAATTTAGGGATACTGTACCAGTGTGGTTTTGTGGGTAATTCAGGTAGCAATTTGCCAGCTTTTTTCTTAGACAGAACATTGATTTCTACATACTTTCTAAATAAAGTTCTGAATAAATTGCAATAAATTTGCAATAAATTGCAAAAAGCAATAAAAAAGGATTTTGAGGATATGTCAAAAGTAAAAGAAAGTCAAAGATGCTATAGGATTTTTATAGGATGAAATGGTAAGAAAGGATGTTGACAAGGCCAAACTTTTAAATTCCTATTTTGCATCTGTTTCTCTCAGAAAGGAAATCTAACAACAACTGATCTTCACTGTCCTATTAAAGAAAAAGGAGATTCCAAGATATCTATAAGCAGAAAGCTAGTGAGGAAACACTTAGCTAACATAAATGATTTCAAGTCTCCTGGTCCAGATAAATTACACCCCAGAGTACTGAAGGAGATAGCAGAAGAAATTTTTGAACCACTCTCCATAATCTTTGAAAATTCTTGGAGAACAGGAGAAGTCCCAGAAGACTGGAGAACATAGTAACAAAACATAGTTAGCAAGGCTGAAAAAAGACATTTGTCCATCCAGTACAGCCTATATTCCGTCAGTGACATTTTGGCCTATATCCTCAGATAGACGGCACAATCGTTAGATGTGACACCCATCGCTTGAGGATGGCACTCTCATCTTGATGACAGTTTTTCATAATTCTCTGCTTAGCAACCCGATTGTTCAAGAAGAGCAAGTGTTGTTCCTATCTTCAAAAAGGGGAAGAAGGTGGACCCAGGGAACAATAGGCAATATTTTCTATACCAGGAAAATCTTTGAACAAATTATTAAACAACATGTATATAAGTACCTGGATAAGAATGAAGTGATTAACCAGAGTGAGTGGGTTTGTAACTAATAAGTAATGTCAGACTATCTTAATTTCCTTCTATGACAGAATCACTGACAGGGTGGATCAGGGAAATGCTGTAGATATAGTATATCTTGACTTCAGCAAAGCATTTGACAAAGTATTTCACCGCATCCTTATTGAAAAAATTACTAAGTATGCAATGGACGAGGCAACTGTTAGGTGGATTCATATTTGGCTTAGTGATCAGATCCAAAGAGTGGTCGAAAATGGCTGCACATCCAGTTGGAAGAATGTCTCAAGTGGGGTACCACAGGGCTCTGTCCTGGGCCCTGTATTGGTCAACATCTTTATCAATTATTTAGATGAAGGAATTGAGGGTAAACTCAATAAATTTGCCGATGACACAAAGCTAGGAGGCATAGCTAATACTAGAGAAGAGAGAGAGAGGATTCAAAAATATATAAAAAAAACTGGAGCAGTGGGCAGCAACTAACAGAATGGTTTTTAACAGGGAAAAATGCAAAGTACTACATCTGGGCAATAAAAATGAAAAAAGCATATACAGAATGGGAGGAATAGGGCTAAGCAACAGCACATGTGAAAAAGACTTGGGTATACTAATAGCTCACAGACGGAACATGAGTCAACAGTGTGATGCAGCAGCAAAAAAGGCAAATACAAATCTGGGATGTATTAACAGAAGTACACAGTCTAGATCACGTGACATCATTATTGCCCTCTACTCCTCTTTGGTCAGACCTCATCTGGAATACTGTGTCCAGTTTTGGGCTCCACATTTTAAACAAGACATCAACAAACTGGAGCAAATTCAGAGAACAGCGACCAGAATGGCGACCAGTCTGCAAACCATGTCCTATGAGGAACGGTTACAGGATTTGGGAATGTTTAGCTTGCAAAAAAGAAGACTGAGAGGAGACTTAGTAGCTGTCTACAAATATCTCAAGGGCTGTCACAATGTAGAAGGATCATCTTTATTCTCATTTACACAAGGAAAGACTAGAAGCGATGGGATGAAAGTGAATGGGAGGAGACACAGATTAGATATTAGAAAAACCTTTTTGACAGGGTGATCAATGAGTGGAACAGGCTGTCACGAGAGGTGGTGAGTTCTCCATCAATGGAAGTCTTCAAACAGATGCTGGACAGACATCTGTCTGGGATAATTTAGTGAATCCTGCTTTGAGCAGGTGGTTGAACTAGATGACCCAGAAGGTCCCTTCCAACTCTACCATTCTATGATTCTATGAAATTTTTAAATTTATGAGTGGGGTCACTTGTTAGCGGTAGATAGGTATCAACGTCATTAAGATGTTTTAAAGCATCTTCTACATAATACACCTTTTTCAAAATAACCAAATTGCCACCCTTATCTTCTCTCCGAAATATCACATCATCCTATTTTTTCATTTCATCAAGGGCATTATTCTCCATTTTATTTAAATTCTTTGAGGGTGATATGAAGCATAATGCTTCTGCATCTCTAATCATTTGATCTTCAAATTGATCTATGATATTTCCTGATAAGATTAGGGGTTTGTATGTGGAGGGAATGCCACCTGTAAACGGTGGATAACTAATGGGCTCGGAAGAGGCACATGATGTAGAGGGATTCATTAACCCCTTCCCGACCTTCGCCGTACTAGTACTGCTCTGTGGGAAGTGCATTTCTGCCTGCAGTAGTACTAGTATGGCGGCGCGATCACCGTGGCCTCACGCTGAGCGCCGCAGTGATCGGGTGCGGGTGTCAGCTGTATGTGACAGCTGACACCGCGCAGCAATGCTCACGATTGGTGCTAGCACCGATAGTGGACATTTAACCCCTCTGATGCCGCTGTCAGCGCTCCCACCGGAACAACGCGATGCGATTGCATTGTTCCGGTGGTCTCCATGGAGACCCTCGGCATCAAGATGGCCGCGGATTCCTTCCGGGTCCTGCAATGAGGTGGCTTCTCAGTGTCTGTTGAGAGCAGGTGCTGGCAAGCCTCCTTCACTGCCTGTCAAATTGCTGATCTGACACTGTGCTGTTTAAAGTGTCAGATCAGCGATCTGACTTTATGTAGTGATGTCCCATACTGGGACAATGTAATAAAGTTAAAAAATAAATTATAATGTGTAAAAACATTTAAAAAATCCCCAAATAAAGAAAAAAAATAAAATAAAATATTTTACCAATAAATACATTTATTTATGTAAATAATACAAAAAAATAAAAGTACACATATTTGGTATCGCTGCGTCCGTAACGACCCGACCTATAAAATTGTCCAACTAGTTAACCCCTTTAGTGAACACCATTAAAAAAAGGCAAAAAAAACAATGCTTTATCATCATACTGTCACACAAAAAGTGGAATAACACGCGATCAAAAAGACGGCTATAAATAAACATGGTACCGCTGAAAACAAGCCGCCATATAGCTCCATCACCGGAAAAATAAAAAAGTTATAGCTCTCTGAATAAAGCGATGCAAAAATAATTATTTTTTCTCTAAAATAGTTTTCTTTGTATAAAAGCGCCAAAACATAAAAAATGATATAAATGAGATATCGCTGTCAATATACCGACCCGAAGAATAAAACTGCCTTATCAACTTTACCACATGCAGAACGGTATAAACGCCCCCACAAAAGAAATTCATGAATTGCTGGTTTTTGTTCATTCTGCCTCCCAAAAATCGGAATAAAAAGCGATCAAAAAATGTCATGTGCCGAAAATGGTCAACTCGTCCCGCAAAAAATAAGACCTCAAATGACTCTTTGGCCAAAATTTGGAAAAATTATAGCTCTCAAAATGTGGTAATGCAAAAACTATTTTTTGCAATAAAAGGGGTCTTTTAGTGTGTCACAGCTGCCAAACATAAAAACCCGCTATAAAAACACACTATAAATAGTAAATCAAACCCCCCTTTATCACCCTCTTATGGAAAAATAATAAAATAAAAAAATGTATTTATTTCCAATTTTCCCATTAGGGTTAGAATTGGGGCTAAAGTTACGATTAGGGTTAGGGTTGGGATTAGGTTTAGGGTTGGGATTAGGGTTAGGGATGTGTTAGGGTTAGGTTTGTGGTTAGGGTTATGGTTAGGGTTGGGATTAGGTTTAGGGATGTGTTGGGGTTAGGGTTAGAGTTAGAATTGGGGGGTTTCCACTGTTTAGGCTCATTGGGGGCTCTCGAAATGCGACATGGAGTCCGATCTCAATTCCATTCCATTCCATGCGTCCAAACAGTGGTTTACCTGCATATATGGGGCATCAGCGTACTCAAGACAAATTGTACAACAACTTTTTGGGTCCAATTTCTTTTGTTACCCTTGGTAAAATAAAACAAAAAAAACTTAAATGTTCTTTTTTTTTAAACATTCCAAAAGATCCTGCGAAGCACCTGAAGAGTTAATAAACTTTTTGATTGCGGTTTTGAGTACCTTGAGGGGTGCAATTTTTAGAATGGTGTCAC
>VIAB01007375.1:45838-57596 GCA_009801035.1 Oophaga pumilio | reverse complement strand
TAAGGGACTCAGTTAGGATGTAAGATGTTCAAGTTCTTGACAGTACAATTAGAAAAAGACAGGCCAAGTATGGCTTGTGTGAAATGGTTGACAAGAGAAAACCTCTTCTTTCTAAAAGGAACATGGCAGCACGTATAAAGTTTACAAAGTTGCAGCTGAACAAACCACAAGATTTCTGAAACAATGCACTTTTGGACAGATGAGACAAAATTGAAGATGTTTGGTCATAATGTCCTGTGCCACATTTAGCAATAAGCAAACATGGCATATCAGAACAAACAGCTGTCAAGAAATTGAATGGTTTGGATTTGGCTTGTTTTGCAGCCACAGGACATCGACACCTTGCAGTCATTGAGATGATCATGAACTCCTTTGTATACTAAAGTATCCTAGAGTGAAATGTGAGACCATCTATCCAGAAGCTATATCTTGTTCGAAAGTGGGTAATGCAGCAGAACAATGATCCCAAGCACACCAGCAAATCTATATCAAAGGTCTGAAAGTACACTGCTCCAAAAAAATAAAGGGAACTCTCAAATAACACATCATAGATCTGAATGAATTAAATATTCTCATTGAATACTTTATTCTGTACAAAACAACAAAATCATACAAAAATCATCAATGGAAATCAAATTTATTAACCAATAGAGGCCTGGATTTGGAGTCACACACAAAATTAAAGTGGAATGTAATGTCCTTAAAACAAGTCAAAATGATGCTCAATAGGGTGTGTGACCTCCACGTGCCTGTATGACCTCCCTGTACCTGTATGGCCACCCTACAATGCCTGGGCATGTTCCTGATGAGGCGGCGGATGGTCTCTTGAGGGATCTCCTCCCAGACCTGGACTAAAGCATCCTCCAACTCCTGGACAGTCTGTGGTGCAACGTGACGTTGGTGGAGTGAGACATGATGCTCCAGATATGCTCAATCGAATTCAGGTCTGGGGAATGGGCGGGCCAGTCCAGAGCTTCAATGCCTTCATCTTGCAGGAACTCCACCTCCAGCCACATGAGGTCGGCATTGTCACGCATTAGCAGGAACCCAGGGCCAACCGCACCAGCATATGGTCTCACTTCACAAGGGGTCAAGGGGTCTGAGGATCTCATCTCGGTACCTAATGGCAGTCAGGCTACCTCTGGTGGCTCTCCAAAGAAATGCCACCCCTCACCATTACTGACCCACTGCCAAACCGGTCATGCTGAAGGATGTTGTAGGCAGCAGATCGCTCTCCACTGCGTCTCCAGACTCTGTTATGTCTGTCACATGTGCTCAGGTTGAACCTGCTTTCATCTGTGAAAAGCACAGGGCGCCAGTGGCGAATTTGCCAATCCTGGTGTTCTGTGGCAAATGCCAAGCGTCCTGCATGGTGTTGATGCTCTCTAGTCTAAGGGCATAAAATGGAAAGTTTGAAATTGCAAAATTTTCTCCAATTTCCGATATTTTTAGAAGTAAAGTCATATCAAACAAATGTTACCACTATCAGGAAGTTCATGTCATCTATAAAACAATCTTAGAATTTCTGGGATCTGTTGAAGCATTCCAGAGTTATTACCACATAAAGCGAAACTGGTCAGAATTGTAAAAATTTGCCTGGTCATGAAGGCGAAAACAGGCTTATATGTGCAGGGAAGCACACCTGCAGCTCTGAGACCACATGAGGCCCACAATTCTCTTTGCATCGCTCCACCATATGCTCACATACATGTTAATGTCTGCTCATATGTATTTGCCATGACACATGGAAGACCAATTGTGCGTAGAACCATAGGGACAGGTATTTATAACAATGGAGATTGCTAAATGCATGGTCTCCTTCTAAAAATGGAACCAGCATCTATTAAATATTTATGGCAAATTATTTCTATAAATATCTCAGAAGGTACTATTGTATTAATATTGTGGTCCCTGGAGTTGGATCAAGCAACAATGTTGCCCTTAGACCCAAAAAGTTGTGCATACCTGGTGTATGGTGTGTAGTATGTGTGTGTTACCATACTCACCTGCCACTACATTATCTGGGATCAAGTGCCGTTCCACTTCTCTTCTCAGTGACGTCACCGCACTTCAGACTCTCCGGCTCACTCTATGCGTGAGCCTGAAGTCTCTTTTACAATGTAAAAATATAAAGCCTCATTCTGACGCTCTATAGACTTACATTATAAAAGCTACTTTCAGATCACACAGAGCGTAATGTGACCCAGAGAGTCTGCAGTGCAGTGACGTCACTGAGAAGCAGAGCAGAATGGTGCTAGATTCTGGAGAGAGTGGTAGTAGGTGAATAAATTAATACACACACTACAAACCATACAGATATGCACACATTTAATGAAGAAACATATTAATATGAGTGCTTCTTTAACTCTCATTTAAGAAACCTTTTTGCCTTGACCTAATAAAACTGGTACTAAACACATTTTGCTTTTATTTTCAGACTACTGTTCTATACAATTAAAGTGGACAGCCATTGGCTTAAATGTAGATTTTTCCTATACTAACTGCTTTATAGACCAGATTAAGTTCCACATTGATGAATTCTAGGTGAGTTTCCCTTACACTGTAGCGCTAAAAGAAAGTTGAGGCAACTCAACTGTATTAAAAACCACCTGACAAGAATGAACACTTACTCTACAGCAGTAGCCATCCGAAACCCACCAAGAGTTAACTCCCACCTCCACAGTTGAAGCTTTTCATGTTTATAGTGAGTGATGTTGAAGCACAAACAAAACGCCTGGAAGAAATGTCCAAGAGATTTGTCGAACAATGTTACCCAAGAAATTAATTCACAGAGAACAAAGCTATTGCACCAAAACCTCCAACAACTGTAGCTTGTGTACCAAAACCTCTAACAATTGTAGCTTGTGCACCAAAACTTCCAACAATCAGTACTAGTGCATCAAAACCTGCAACAGTGGTAGCTCGTGTACCAAAATCTACAACAATCGTAGCTAAGCCACCAAAACATCCAAAATGCATAGCTAGTGCACCAAAACCTCCAACAATTGTAGCTAGTGCACACAAAACTTCTAACAATCATAGCTAATGCACTAAAACATCCAAAAAGCATAGCTAGTGCACCAAAACCTCCAACATTCATAGTAAGAGCATCAAAACCTCCAACAATCGTAGCTAATGCACCAAAACATCCAAAAAGCGTAGCTAGTGCACCAAAACCTCCAACAATCGCAACTAATGCACCAAAACATCTAGAAAGCATACAGTAGCTTGTAAACAAAAACCTCTAACAGTCGTAGCTAGTGCACCAAACCTCCAACAATCGTAGTTAGAGCACCAAAACTATAACAATTGCAGCTAGTGCACCAAAACTTCCAACAATTGTTACTAGTGCACCAAAACCTTCAACAGTTATTTAGTGTACCAAAACCTCCCACAATCGCAGCTAATGCACCAAAACCTCCAACAGTTGTAGTTAGTGCACAGAAACCTCACACAATCGTACTTAATGCACCAAAACATCCAAAGAGCATAGCTATTGCACCAAAACCTCCAACAATCATAGCTAGCGCACCAAAACCTCCATTGCAGCTTGTACACTAAAACTTCCAAGAACCACAGCTAATGCACCAAAAAATCCAAAAAGCGTCGTCAGTGAACCAGAATCTCCAACATAGAAAAAGAACAAAATAATGGTACTTATTAACACATATCATCCCCTAGTGTGCCTAAGAAACAGCAAGCAAAATAATAAAAAAAGCGTTCTCAGTGGTTGATGGTAAACTAAAAAGGTGATGACAAATAGCAAGCTTTAGAGACTACTCTGGCAAACATGGTACAATTATACATTTTTTCTGTAAGATGCTGCAAAATAATAATAAAAAAATACATTAAAACATTGCCACACGTGTCTGAACCCTATCCCTTATTGAAGGATTCTAGGATTCCCCCATGATGTGCTCCAAATGTGCTAGAAACCTACAGGAGTTACTAGTTTGGGCGAAAATTGATTCATTTAACCTGAGACAGACAACACAGGCCATCATTAGAAACGGTAGTACGATGGATAGGTAATAAATGCCTTTGTGAGTAAAAACCTTTAATTTTTTATAAGATAATCATTGTGATCTAGAGAAATAGAATGTTATTTGACTATAAAGTATATACATATAAATATATGTTGTATGCCCTAGATTAATAAACTTTATGGGAGAAAATAGATTACACTGCATTGATGCCAGGCCCTATTTGATGCTTGCTTGCGGAGACAGCAGTAAGTGAGTTGCCTTTTTCCTAGTTATTACCACCATATATTTCCAATATATCATTTTATTGCCAATTTACAGACTTCCATCTCATTCTTATGATGATAACATACAATGATGTGTACTAATGGAACTCTACCTTTCACCATGTGAAAATTGCTGCAGGTACTTGCAGGCTTATAACCAATCTCAACCACATTCTTTCTATATGAAATCTCATTAATATCACCTTGATAAGTAAAATATTCAGAAAATGAGGAAATGTACTGTAATGGTTATACAAGACAAAAAACTGTTCCATAGTATAATTTGGGTTTAGTTAGCTTTGTGAACACAAATTAATCAGATTGTACCTGGGGTCATTTTACACAGATTTTTTCTGACCAGTTTCTAAAGGCATATGTATGCAGTAAACAATCATTTATTAGATATGGCATTAGTGTAATAAAGAAGTGTAAATAGTGTAAATATGATGCTTCATACAGAATAATGGACCCCATATATTGCTCCATACAGTATTATGGCGGTATATTTATGCTCCACCCAGAATTATGAGCACCATATAATGCTTCATACAGTGTAATGAGCCCCATATATTGCTCCATACAATATTATGGACACCACATTGTGCTCCATACAGAATAATGAGCCCCATATATAGCTTCATACAGACTAATGAACCCCATATAATGCTCCATACAGTATAATGAGCCCCATATATTGCCCCATACAGTATTATGGGCACCACATAGTGCTCCATACAGTATTATGGGCACCATATAATGCCCCATGCAGTATTATGGGCACCACATAGTGCTGTATACAGTATTATAGGCACCACATAATGCTCCATACAGAATAATGAGCCCCATATATAGCTTCATACAGAATAATCGACCCTATATAATGCTCCATACAGTATAATGAGCCCAATTTATTGCTCAATATAGAATAATGAGCCTCATATATTGCTCAATTCAGTATAATGGATCCCATAAATTGCTCCATACAGAATAATGGACCCCATATATTGCTCCATACAGATTAATGAGCCCAATATATTGCTCCATACAGAATAATGAGCCCCTTATATTGCTCCATACAGTATAGTGGACCCCATATATTGCTCCATACAGAATAATGTGCCCCATATATCGCTCCATACAGAATAATGAGCCCCCTATATTGCTCCATACAGCATAATGAGCCCCATATCTTTCTCCATACAGTATAATGAACCCCATTTAATGCTCCATACAGTATAATGAGCTCCATATAATGATCCATAAAGAATAATGAGCCCCATATAATGCTCATTACAGTAAAATGAGCCCCATTTAATACTTCATACATAATGGGCCCCATATGTTGCTCCATACAGAATAATGAACCCCATATAATGCTTTATACAGTATAATGAGCCCCACATAATTCTCCATACATAATGGGCCCCATATAATGCTCCATACATAATGGGCATCATATAATGTTCCATACACTCCATACAGTACACCATGTTCCAAATTATTATGCAAATTGGTTTTAAGTGTCATAGCGTTTTTTTTTATGTAAATGAAACCCATTGATGGTATTGTGTCTCAGGGTTCTTTGGATCACTGAAATCAATCTCAGATACCTGTGATAATTAGTTTGCCATGTGGCCCAATAAAAGAAAAACTAGATGTTCCACACTATTAAGCAGGCCAGAGTTTTCAAGTAACATGGTAAGGAAAAAGGATCTCTCTGATGCTGAAAAGCATCAAATAGTGCAATGCCTTGGTCAAGGGATGAAAACATTAGATATTTCCCGAAAACTTAAGCGTGATCATCGTACTGTTAAGAGATTTGAGGCTGATTCTGAGCACACACGTGTTCGTGCTGAGAAAGGCAGAATGAGAAAGGTTTCTGCCAGGATTAAGAGAGCAGCTGCTAAAAAGCCATTACAAACCAGCAAACAGATATTTGAAGCTGATGGAGCCTCTGGAGTCCATCGAACCTCAAGGTGTAGGATCCTTCAAAGGCTTGCTGTGGTGCATAAACCTACTATTCGTTCACCCTTAAACAGTGCTCACAAGCAGAAACGGTTGCAGTGGGCCCAGACATACATGAAGACAACAGTCTTGTTTACTGATGAGTGTCGAGCAACCCTGGATGGTCCAGATGGATGGAGTAGTGTATGGTTGGTGGATGGCAACCATGTCCCAACAAGGCTGCAACGTCAGCAAGGAGGTGGAGGAGTCAAGTTTTGGGCTGGAATCATGGGGAAACAGCTGGTAGGGCCCTTTAACGTTCCTGAAGGTGACCTCTGCAAAGTATATAGAGTTTCTGACTGACAACTTTCTTCCATGGTATAAAAAGCAGAAGCCTTCAGGAGCAAAATCATCTTCATGGATGACAATGCACCATCTCATGCTGCAAAGAATACCTCTGAGTCATTGGCTGCTATGGGCATAAAAGGAGATAAACTCATGGTGTGGCCACCGTCTTCCCCTGACCTCAACCCTATAGAGAACCTTTGTAGTATCATCAAGCAAAAGATCTGTGAGGGTGGGAGGAAGTTCACATCAAAACCGCAGCTCTGGGAGGCTATTCTGACTTCATGCAAAAAAATACAAGCAGAAACGCTCCAAAAACTCACAAGTTCAATGGTTGCAAGAATTGTGAAGGTGATATCAAAGAAGGGTTCCTATGTTAACATGTAACTTGGCCTGTTAGGATGTTTTGGAGTTAAATAGCTTTTTTGTTCAGTGAATGTGACCTCCTAATGCTGCAAATTCCACAAATGAGCATTTTCAGTTTTTTAAAACATATCAAATGTTTAGAAATTCTACTGTGCCTAATAATTTGGAACAGTGCATTTTGAGTTTTTATTCATTTTGGAGATTATACTGTTATCATTGGGAGGTTTCTTCAATAAAATTCGATGTATACTTTAACGGGTGATGATTTTTATTAGACTGACTCTCATTTGCACCAACCACTTAGGAAAATCAGAGAAAAATATCATTTGCATAATAAGTTGGAACATGGTGTATATGATGGGCCCCATATATTGCTCCATACATAATGGGCCCCATATAATACTCCATACATAATGGGCCCCACATAATGCTCCATACATAATGGGCCCCATTTAATGCTCCATACAGTATATGATGGGCCCCATATATTGCTCCATACATAATGGGTCCCATATAATGCTCCATACATACATACATAATGAGCCGATATATTGCTCCATACAGTATATGATGGCCCCCATATAATGCTCCATACAGAATGGGCCCCATATGATGCCCCAGGAAATGATAGGTCCCATATAATGCTCCATACAGAATGGACCACATATATTGTTCAAAACATAGGAAAAAAGAATACTCACCTCTCCTCGCTGGCCGCTGCCCTACTCCGGAATTCTCAGCTTCGCCGTCTTCTGTCTCTTTGTGCTGTGACTACTCAGACGAGAGAGCGCACTGTATTGATGTCATTGTGCCCTCTGACCTGAGGACATTACAGAGTCAGGAGACGCGAAAGACACCAGAGGTGCACAGGAACAGGGAAAGGTAAGTATTACAAGTATTGGGACCCTGAGCGAGAGGGGGGAGCACACTCGTGGGTCGTTGGTATTGGTACTGGGCCCCCAAAGCATGCATGTGTCCCCAATGGCGAGTGGGCCCCTACCTTCTCAGAGCCCCGGCACTTGCCCGGGTTCACCGGGTGCTAACGCCGACCCTGCTGCTAAGCTATGAAAGCAACGATTCTGCATTTGAAGATAAGAAATTTGTTCCTCTGCTGTCACTGCAATTTTCATGTCACATCTATTTTTCCCGCCAACTTAAATTTAGGTATGAAATGCTTCAGGTCATTGTTATATTGATAAAAAAAACAACAGTTGATTACAGTTTAGAAGACTAAGACTAACATCTCCTAAATACACTGAATGGCCACTTTATTGTAGACAATTGCTCCTTCACGTTTGGGGCTTCCCGATATAAAAATTTGGCACAGCAATAAAGTTCAGGGTATTATTAAGTAAGCAAGTTTTCCATAAAACATTGTCAATCCTCATTGGAATGGTAAAATTGAGCTCTATGAGCAATTTCAGAAAATGGATGGTTATCGATGGTAGACTAGCAGGGACTAGTATTTTAAAATCTGACAACCTTTGGGCATTTTCCATGAAACATTGTCGAGTCTACAGTATTTCAAGATGGTGTGATTGAGGAAAAACATCTGATGATACAGGAAACTGTTGACATAAACAACTCAATGATGAAAGGCGTCAGAGGAGGATGTCACAAATCATTTTTTCAAGCAGGTAGTATACAGGCAAGCAAATTGCAGCTGAATACAGTGATGGTGTTCCAACTAATGTGTCTAAATGCACAACTTTTTTATGAGCTATAACTGTAGATGATTATTTTGAGTGCCATTGCAGGGATTCAAAAAAGAAAGCAAAAGAGCTTGAAAATTGGATCACTGAACAGTGGATAAACATAAAAACATTGCTTGGTCAGATGAATCTAGCTTTCTGTTACATTGTAAAGCGGCCAGAGAGGTAGTCGTGGCAATGAGTTGTGGTGTTCCCACACCCTGGTGCCCCACAAATGAAACATAATGTCCCTGCTGCTGTATGTGTAACGTGCGCAACAGAACACTCACATTAATCACCAGAGACCCCTCTGCTTCCATCATTCCAGCTTCAGATCCATGGGTCTCACAAACAACTCCAGTAAACAGGTTAACTTTACTTATCATCAGGGTTTTCAGTATAGATGCAGCACAATGCATACATACATTTCTAGGGCTTTCCCTGTCTTCCTGGCAATCACTGCTCTTCCTGGACAATCCCTGTCCCGTCCTGGCAATCACTGCCCTTTCTTGACAATCCCTGTCCTGTTCCAGCAATCACTGCTCCTCCTGGACAATCACTGTCCTGTTCCAGCAATCACTGCGCTTTACTGGACAATCCCTGTCCCGTCCGTGCCTTTAGGCCCACCAGCTTCCTGTCATTCCCCTGTTCCGGCTTCTTCTTCTTCTCTTATATTGATTGCTTAACATAGTTTTGCATCATCCGCAAAGATCGATATTTTACTGTGCAAACTTTCTACCAGATCGTTAGTAAATATGTTGGAGAGAATAGGTCCCAACACTGACCACTGCGGGATCCCCACTGATCACAGCGACCCAGTTAGAGAATATACCATTTATAACCTCCCTCTGCTTTCTGTCAGTAAGCCAGTTACTTACTCATTTCAACACATTTTCCTCCAGACCCAACATTCTCATTTTGTGTACCAAGCTCTTGTGTGGCACGGTATCAAATACTTTGGAAAAATCAAGATATACCATGTCCAATAACTCACCTTGGTCCAGTCTATAGCTTACCTCTTCATAAAAACTGATTAGATTGGTTTGACAGGAGCGATTCCTCATAAACCCATGCTGATATGGAGTTAAACAGTTATTTTCATTGAGATAACCCGGAATAACATCCCTCAGAAACCCTTCAAATATTTTACCAACAATAGAGGCTAGACTTACTGGCCTATAATTTTCAGGATCACTTTTAGAGCCCTTTTTGAATATTGGTACCATATTTTCTATGCGCCAGTCTTGTGGAACAGACCCCGTCACTATAGAGTTCCTAAATATAAGAAATAATGGTTTGTCTATTACATTACGTAGTTCTCTTAGTACTCGTAGGTGTATGTCATCTCGATCGGGAGATTTATCTATTTTAATCTTATTTAGCTGGTTTCGCACCTCTTCTTGGGTTAGATTGGTGACTCTTAATATAGGGTTTTCTTTCTCTCTCGGCATTTCACCTAGCATTTCATTTTCCACCGTGAATACCATGGAGAAGGTGTTTAATATTTTAGCTTTCCTCGTCATCTACAACCATTCTTTCCTCACAATTTTTTAAGGGGCCTCAATCTAATTGGTGGCAACTGTGAGAAGGTATCATATTTTCAGGGGAAAATAATCCTGCAGAACAATATAAACATCTTATGAAATTAATGCCACAATGAATGTCTGTAGCTCTGAGGGCCTAAATAGGTCTAGATGGGTGTCTCTAATAAAGTGTGCAAATTGCCTCTTCAACGAGGAAAAGAACTAAAACTCTATAGCACCACCTGCTGGAAGCAGCGATCCTACAAGTTACCCTTTAACGAGCCTTGCAATATGACTTAGGATAAAAGCCAAATCAGAATCTCAGTTTGTAGACACAATGTTTCTGGGTATTGCTCCTCGTTAGTGCAAAGTATGAGCACTGATTTGGTTCTGTACATATACTCCAAAAACAAGTCAACTTACTATTGTTACGTCTGTAAGAGGCCTAAGGCTCAAAAAGGCTATCTTGCACTGTTGTGTCCCATGATTGGGAACAACTTGTTATGTATTCTATATGTTACCCATGGCGATAATGGCCGATATCCAGCAGATGTTTGATTGCTTCATCGTGAGGGAAGACAGTAGAAACTATCTTAAGGTCCTATGGCACAAGGGCAACGACATCCACAACGAGGTCGTGGACTACCGGATGAAGGTAGATGTCTTCGGCAACAGCCCTTCACCTGCTGTAGCGATCTATGGACTGAGACAGGCAGCCCAGGAAGGTGAGAGAGAATTTGGACACGACGCTCGCCAGTTTGTAGAGAAGAACTTCTATGTAGACGATTGGCTCTAGTCTTTATCCTCGAGTGAAGAGGCTATCAATCTGTTCTCCAGGACTCAGGAAATGCTTTCTTCATCAAATCTCAGGCTCCACAAGATTTTAATAATCTTTATTTTTTATTTTTAATAAAAGATTTTCTCTAATAGTCAAGAGCTAATGGAAGCTTTTCTATCCAAAGACTATGCCACTAGCTTAAGAGACCTCAATTTATGTTCCGACGTCCCTCTCAGGCAACGCAGCCTTGGTCTGCTATGGGATATTAAACAGGACGCATTTATTTTTCAAGTGTCACCCTGCGACAAACCATTCACTAAATGAGGAGTCCTATCTGTCATAAACAGTATCTACGATCCTCTTGGGTTCGTCACACCCATCACTATTCAAGGTAAGAGTCTGCTAAGACAGCTCACTGCCGAAAATACCGATTGGGATGCTCCGCTGCTGTCCAGAAACAACAAAGATGGGAGGCCTGGAAGAAGTCACTGAAAGTCCTAGAACAACTCCAAGTCCCACGTTGTTATTCTGTAAAATCTTCTTCAGTTGCCGCCAGAAGAGAAGTCCACATTTTCTGCAACGTGTCTACACAGGCCATAGACACAGTAGCTTATCTGAAGAACTCGGGAGTGCACAATGAAGTGCACTGTGGTTTCATTCTGGGTAAGGCCAAATTAACCCCTAAACCGGCACACTCATGACTCTGGAAAAGTCGACTTCCCTTGACTTTAACCTAACACACCTATCCCCCTATCCATGTCTTCGAATAAAGGACACGCCACAACATTAGTCTTTGAATAAAAATGGCCACAGCAGCCAATTTTCTATTAATAATTAAAGACACTTGGTGGGGCTCTCAAAG
>VIAB01007375.1:8671-18955 GCA_009801035.1 Oophaga pumilio | reverse complement strand
AGAATCCTCCGGTTCTCCGGTGGGCCAGTCCGACCCTGCGCACAGTGTGGGAAGACTAAATGCAATATGAAGGGATGAAGGGAAGAAAGCCCAAACACTAGGGAATGGGGCAGTGGAGACCCCTAGGCAGATCTAATAGCACCCAGACTACCCTACTGTCCCTATATTGGTTTCACACCAACCACCGAACAGGAAAACGAAGCCATGTGTATCCCTGGAGCTAGGCCCTGAATAGAGAAGGGGGGATGAGCACTGGTCAGTCCCCACTGTACACTAAAGACAATAAGGGAGACCAACAATGGGGAAGAAACTTAACTTCAGCAGACTCCAGAGAGGTAACACCAAACGTCTTCCAAGAGCATCCGAGAGGAAGTAAGCCGACTGCTATAGCTCCAAGCCTTCACAAGAGAAAATGTGAATATCACCAGCGGCTCCCTGAAGCAGACTGAGAGTCTATAAACACCCATGTACAGGTGTGTTAATTAGATCCGGAGGGAGGTTGCCACTGGGTCCAAAAAAGTCAGAAGGATTAACAAGGAGTCTGCAATGCCAAACTCTTATACCTTCTGCATCCAGATGCAGAACAAATATCTGTTGCATCTGACACACCCGTGACACTTATGTACCACTTCTTCCACCCGCCAATGAAGTTGAAAACAACTGATAAGTACGTTTGCCAATTCCTACTAGTCTGAAACTGATTGTAACATCCATGTAGTTATTTGCCTCCTCTGTTTCTGCTTCTGTCAATAGATGGTGCTCCACTTTCGCTGTGGGCAATGCAGTGCGATAATTTGGCAGCCCTACTTTAATTCTTGGGAGAGAAGGAGGTAGGCAGGTTGCTTGAGGGTTAACTTCTAGCTTTTTTAGTATTGACAGGCTGGCAGGGCTGCTATCTATTTAAACTCATGAATTTCTGTCTCCAACTGCCAGTTATAAGTACTTCTTTATCTTGCCCACACCTCTGTGCTCTGCTCCAGTAGTTCTAGCATTTGTTCCTTTCAGACCTTGGTCTGTTTACTAACTTTTTTCAGATGGACATTTTTGTCCCTTATTTGCATCTCCAGGACCTGACGTGGCTACCTGACTTTCCGGCCAGCCTGTTCAATCAGCCAGCAGCTACTCAGAGTTCTCAACCCAGGACCCCTGTGTAAGTCCATATCACTGTACAGCTGTTAAAGGGCGAATGCTATCCTGGGACCTAATAGTCAGAATAATTAGCACAAAGCATGTCTGTGGAAGTCCTATTTAGAGCTGCCAGGTGACCATGGGCAGAGCCACTTTATATTGATCACCTGTGCAAAGGATTGGCTATTAATATCTATGTCCTAGAGACCTAGACGAACCCTTTAACAAACAAAATTACAACTACATTACAATACCCCTGGAGCAAACCCTTAAAATGGATAGGTTAGGTGGAATAAGTTTAATGCCAATCACCCTGTCTAAGGTTGGGTCCAGATGCGGACATATCATTAGTGCAACCTGTACGGTCACACAGGGGTCCATTTCCACTCCCAAAAGCAATTGCAATTCTGTATTGCGATGACCTATTGGGCCGCAAAGGTCGATATATTGTTCTTGCACTGGGGCGTTCTCCTGACTGTGTTGGCCAGTGGTTGGGTCATTATTAAAATGACTGACATTATTAATATATGAATGATCTCAATATTAATGGATCTTCTTTATTGTCTAACCCTATTGACATTTCTGTCTGTAATCACCTGAAAGTCTTGAGAATAAGGGTTCCTTGGTATCACTTTTATTGATGTTATTATTTCTCTTTCTTTATTCCTTCCTCTCATTAAATTATTTTCTTAATCAAAATTCATTGTCCCTAGCAACCAGATCAGAAAGATGAAGTCCAGCTATCAAGCTGGCTCTATGACAGCATCACCGTAGCAACCATGTAATCGGTCCATTATGATATTCCATGTAATCATAAAATGGAAAATGGCAGTGATATAAAAGTGCAAGCAGAGCATTTACACAGAACAGCCAATATTCATATTCTTCTAACACATTTTGTGTGCTGTCTTAGCTGATATGTATTACAATTTATTTTTACCTTATATGTAAAGATTTATATCAAAATCTCTGATGAAAATCGGTTCATGTTTTTATGTATGAGAGAAGTATCTGAAGTCTGAATAAGGCCTTACCCTGATATGAATTTAATTGTTTTTTATCCTACACATTGCAGAAAGACTGTATCAGCCACAGATGGCTGACTTGACCTCTGACATGACCACACAGGTATAATGCCTTCCAGCTATCACGCCACAAGGTACACTGCAGTCAATCAGGAGGAATTATTATAGCCTGTATAAAAGCTGAGGCAGGGGATGCAGCAGCCAGTTTAGAATGATTTGGAATAGCAAGAGGAGTTCATAGCTCAGCAATAGAGACAAAGCGCTAAAGCGTTAGACAAATATTCCAGGCAGTAATGTGTTGTACAACTGTAGCAATGATCCGTGCATTCCTTGACCATGAAAGTACAAAAACACTAGTGCATGCCCTCATCATCTCCCGACTCGACTACTGCAACCTCCTACTCTCTGGCCTTCCCTCTAGCACTCTGGCACCACTCCAATCCATCCTTCACTCTGCTGCACGACTAATACACTTGTCTCCCCGCTATTCCCCAGCCTCTCCTCTCTGCCAAGCCCTTCATTGGCTTCCTATCGTTCAGAGGCTCCAGTTCAAAACCCTAACCATGACCTATAAAGCCATCCACAATCTGTCTCCTCCATACATCTGTGACATGGTCTCCCGGTACATACCCACACGCAACCTTCGATCCTCTCAAGATCTCCTCCTCTACTCCCCTCTTATCTCTTCTTCCCACAACCGCATACAAAGCTTCTCCCGAGCCTCTCCCATACTCTGGAACTCTCTACCCCAACACATCAGACTCGCGCCTACCATGGAAACCTTCAAAAAGAACCTGAAGACCCACCTCTTCCGACAAGCCAACAACCTGCAGTGATCATCAGTCTACTGAACCACCGCACGATCAGCTCTTCCCTCTCCTAGTGTATCCTCACCCATCCCTGTAGATTGTGAGCCCTCGCGGGCAGGGTCCTCTCTCCTTCTGTACTTGTGTGTGCCTTGTATTGCTCATGTTTACTGTACTTGTCTATATTTGCCCCTCTTCACATGTAAAGCGCCATGGAATAATTGGCGCTATAAAAATCTATAATAATAATAATAATAATGATGAAGATGAGTGTAGTAATTTGTGAATAACACAAAGATTCAATTGATAGGGGGATATAGAGATAGGAGAGGTAGCAGCTGCAGTACCAGACTGCAGTGTGAGTGATCAGTGATGTGGTGAAGCTGGTATTAGTCCTGTTGTATTGGATTACAAGTATACATTTTTTTCGTCATTCTTAATGCACAAGCCAGCAGCAAGGCAGCACTATATTTTTACAGGAAAAAAATGAAATCAGTATCAGACAGGTACTGCTTTTCACAAGCATCTGTACTGAGTTTTACTAGTCAAATATTACATTTGTACATGCCACACAAATTCAGCACCCTGTTGCAGGTGCTGACTTTTGGTACCTATCTAACATTTCTTATTACACACTTTTTGGGAAGGGGGTTGAATTGTATTACCGTATTTTCCTGCATATAAGAAGACTTTTAAACCCCTAAAATTGTACTTAAAATATTGGGGGTCGTCTTATATGCCGGGTGTCGTCTTATAGGGCGGTGAGGAGGAGTGGTTCCGATGACGAGGTGAGGGGGCGCCTCACTGGGAAGGTGTAAATTAAGTATCCCTAATACCTTCTTGCGGCAGCGGTGCTCTGTGCTGGGGTGGGCGGCATGGGAGGGCTCCGCTGGCATTTCCTCAAATCCCGGAGGCCCCTGCAGCTACATTGCTGCAATGCGGTGGCCTCCGGGAAAATGGCCGCTGGGGCAGCGCATGCTCAGATTCCGATCTCTTTCCGAGATCTCGTTGCCGAGATCCATGCTGCAATTACCAAGCAAGATGGCATAGGCATAGGGCCCCCTAATATAATATTGCAAGATCAGTTGGTGGCAGGCTGGAAAGATGTGCTGTTGAAACAGACCTTATGGGAGTGGTTGCGGGTGAAGCCGAGCATGACCTTTACAGAAGTCAGGGGTGACACACGCGAATGTGAGCAAGAGCAGTGGGTGACAGTTCCGGCAGGGAAGGTCCGGAGTGAGGAGGTATCCTTGTCACTGGCCACCAAACCGAGCTGGGTGGAAGAACTGCGGAAGGAGATCCAGAACATACAGGAAGAATTGTCTGATACAAAAAAGAAACCTGCGGCACCACCGAACTCTACTCCCGGAGGCAGAACTAATTTGGAGCCCCGTCGGGAAATGAGAATGTCTCGCAGGGAGGAACTGCCTACCTGCTACAATTGTGGTGAAGTTGGACATCTGGCAAGAGGATGTGTATGACGAGGGCGACACCTTCAGCGCCGTCCGTTAAACTAGGAGGCTCCGTGGCTGGGGGACGCCGCTCGGAGCCTGAGCAGTCAAGAAGGAGAATCAGAAGTCCCACAAGTCTAGTTTCTATTTGTCCTCTCCTTTGGGTCGAAATGGATGGTAGGGCCGTACGCTGTTTGGTCGACACCAGCTCTCAAGTAACCACGATGCCAGAGACATACTTCAGGCGACATTTCCCTGCAGTGATGCGGCCTGAATGGGGCCCAGTTATAAAGTTGACAGCTGCTAATCATCTACCCATCCCAGTCGCAGGGGTGGTCTGGATGAAAATTACTGTATGTGGTAAAAACGTGGGTCGGAAAGGAGTAGTGTTAACTGCGGGAGACCCTGGCAACGGCTCTACTGTGACTCTAGGGATGAACGTGTTGAAGGAACTCAGAGATTTTACTATCAACGAGTCCACAGACGTGTTTCTGAGACAGTGGTGCCCTCTCACCCCCCAAAGTAGAGTGTTCCAGCAGCTGATCCGGGTGCCGCAGGCCCAAGAAACCTCGAGTGACAGAAAAACTCTTGGAAAAGTGAACATTCCAGCCTCAGCCAACCTTGTTCTACCACCGGGTCAGACCATGCTAACTCTGCCCATCCAAGCCTGTACCCTTCTAGAAGGAGTTGATGTTCAGATACAGCCAGTTTTTATGGAGCAGCTACCTCCAGGGCTCCTTGTTGTGCGGACGTTAGCCACCGTCCACGTCGGTCATGTGCCAGTTCGATGTGTCAATATCGGAGAGGACAATCTCGTGCGAGTTGAACTAACCGAATTCACACCTCAACAGGTGCAACAGGTGGAGACTCTGCTGGGGCAGTATCAGGACGTATTTGCACGACACGATGATGATTTTGGGTGCACCACGGCAATCACCCATGAGATTCCAACCGGGAATACCGCACCTATTAGGGAACGATATTGCCAGATCCCACCTCAAATGTATCGGGAGGTGAAGGGTATGTTGATGCAAATATTGCAGAATGGCGTTATTCGAGAGAGCTAAAGCCCGTGGGCTGCCCCTATTGTACTTGTGTGAAAAAAGGACGGAACTCTACGTTTTTGTGTGGACACTCGGAAACTGAATGCCTGCACCGTACGAGATTCGTATTCCACTGCCAAGGATTGAAGAGTCGTTGTCTGCTCTGGGAAACTACTTCTCTTCTTTGGATTTAGCCAGTGGATATTGGCAAGTACCCATGTCCGAGCACGACCGAGCAAAGACCGCCTTCATACTGCCTATGGGGTTGTTTGAATTCAACCGGATGCCGTTTGGCCTTGCTAACGCCCCCAGGACCTGCCAGCGACTAATGGAGAGGTGTGTAGGCGACCTAAATTTCGAGGCCACTCTCATCTACCTGGACGATATTATCGTTTAAGCAGCCACTTTTTGAGCCTTCCAAAGGCTGGAACAGGTGTTGAGCCGTTTACAGAAGCACAGTCTGAAAGTGAAGCCTCGGAAGTGTCATCTTTTCCGCACCCAGATTGAGTACCTGGGACATGTCATCTCTGCTGAAGGGGTGCGACCGTCCCGTGAGAAAATTGCAGCAGTGCAGGATTGGCCCACCCTAAAGACTGTGAAGCGTTCCTGGGGCTCACAGGGTACTAGCAGTAGTTCGTGAAAAACTTTACTTGCATTGTAAATCCACTGCAGGAACTGCTGAAAGGAGTGCTGTCTGGCGCAAAGATCCAGACTATTCAGTGGGAAGGCCGCCAGGAAGAAGCGTTTCGAGCCCTGAAGATGGCACTGACTGAAGCACCTGTGCTGGCCTATGCGGACTTCTCTCAACCATTCATTCTTCACATGGATGGAAGTCTACATGGACTCGGAGCTGTGTTGTCGCAGATACAAGGCGGAAAAGAGTGGGTGATTGCCTACGCAAGCTGGTCTCTCCATGATTCCGAACGAAACGCTGACAATTACAGTTCTTTCAAGCTAGAGCTACTGGCACTGGTGTGGGCTAGGACAGAGAAGTTTTCTGAATACCTGTCCGGGTCCAAAGTCTTAGTGCGCACCGATAACAACCCTCTAGCCCACCTGAAGAACGCGAGACTGTGGGCCCTGGAGCAGCGCTGGGTGGCTCGGATGGCCAAATTTCGCTATAAAATCGCTTACAGGAGAGGAGCTGAAAACACCCATGTGGACACCTTGTTCAAAGTGACACATGAGCGCCCTGGACCCAATCGGGACAAAGAACTGTAGGTTGAAGAGCTTCCTGAGTTCCGTGATTCCCCCAGGACGTTGGCGGTTATGCAGGAGCAGATCCAGGTGGCGTCCAGGGAAGGTATCCTAGGGCGGTCCTGTGAAAAGTGGGTACGACTTCAGCAGGAAGATGGGGAACTCGCTCAGATGAGAAAGTGGGTGGCTCTACAACAACTTCCCAGTAAAAGAGAGAGAGACGCGCTGTCCTCGGGGACTCTGCAAATCCTTCGACAGTGGTAAAGGCTCCAGTTGAAAGATGGTCTCTTGTACCAGAAGATCCAGTTGCATCAGGAACTGGGGGTTACCTGGCAAGTGGTGCTTCCCGAAACACTGCTGCATGAGGTGGCTGTGGAGGCAGACAAGAGAGGAGCCCATTTTGTCCAAGAAAAAACATTTTAGTTGCTGCAGAAGTTAAACTTTCATCCTTGACTAAAAAATGTGGTAGAGGAAGCCTGTCGACAGTGTAGAAGCTGCGAGTTAGCTATTCCCCCAAAACAGAGAGCTCCCACACAGACCATCGTAACTTCCGCTCCTCTAGAAGTGCTGATGATAGATTACCTGACCATAGGCCTAGCTCATCTTGGATACAAGCATTGTCTAGTGATGACTGACCACTTTACCAAATTTGCTGTGGTGACTACGACCCAGGATCAGACTGCTGAATCAGCGGCACAAGCCATCTGCAGAGATTTCATACAAGTGTATGGCTGCCCGAAGAGAATTCACTCTGATCAAGGCACCTGTTTCCAGGGGCAAATGATGGAAGAATTACATCGCATGTATCACACTGACAAATCATGGACGACACATTATCATCCTCAAGGAAATGGAGCCTGTGAACACTTCAACCTTACGTTGATTCAGATGTTGAGAACACTGGAAGAAGACAGAAAGATTTGCTGGCATAAGTTTGTGGCTGAACTCTTTTGGGTGTACAACAACCGAGTACATCGCATCACTGGGTACACGCCTTACACCCTGCTATTTGGCAGGCCAGTAAGACAGATCACTGAGCTGGAATTGGATCCAGAGGAGGACTACCCGCGGACAGGGATGTCCACCTGGGTCTGAGAACATTGTCACCGTTTGCAAATGCTGCATCGAATCGTACAGACTAAGTATCGGGAACTTGAACATCCAGAAACAGCTCCTCTGCGAGAGACAGCTCTCCAGTCCGGGGACAGTGTGTTAGTCCGAGACAAACGCCCACGAGGTAAGACTCTGTATCAGGTGAAACGAAGAATCAGCTCGGAAAAAACCCCGTCTATGAAATTCAACCTGAGGGAGAAGAGGATGCTCCTACTCGAATAGTACATCAGAATATGTTACACCCTTGCTTGTCAAGAGATCCTGACCAAGTAGAGGAGACGCAGAGTGTTCTTGAAATATCCCTTCCTACAGTTGATGATTAAGAAGAATGCCTAAACTTGCCGCATGTGGACCTAGGAGAGGAACAGGAGCCTGAGACTCCTAGAATGGCTGCTCCACTGGATCCGGGCACATCCCCATCCTCGTACAACCTGACCCTACTACTCAGCCAGATTCAGCTACTCTATCTGACCTACGACGCACTGAACGAACAAAAACCGGTATACCCCCAACAGATACAATCAACACCAATTTATTTGGCACTGAATCATGAAATGGAAGAATGTCAACGGTTACTACAAGAACTCTTGCCCGTGAAATGGCGAACAAAAGGAGAGGGGGAGTGTAAAAAGAAGAAGGTGCCTCTTCTACGCCAGGTCTGGAACTATCGAGGCTGTCACCTCTGTTGTCTTGGGGAAAGCTTAGAGAACCGGACCAACATTTGCAATTGTCAGCAGGGGGTGTGGCTAGGTTAAAAAAGCCTGAGCGCGTGCGCAAACGGGTAGACTTGGTGGGAAGAGACAGCGTGCGGCAGGGAGAAGGCAGTGCTCTGTCCCTTGAGCACCACCGCAGTGCAGGCCGCTGCAGCAGCATACACGCTACCACTGTGACCAGAGACTTGCTGAGTGTCCGGTGGCTCCCGCAAAGCAAGGTGCCAAATGCTCCGGGCCCGTGAGTACCACGCGCATACTGCCTAAGAAAGACCGGGGTTGCTATTGTGAACTGTACCCTGACTCCCCGGTGCGTATCTGTTGGGCCACGATAAGCTCCGGCAAGATCTTGAACTGTGACCCACTCTCTATATTGCATCCTGGATCAAGGACCCCGCGACAGACATCAAAGACTAACCGCTGCCGTCAGGACTCTGCTCATCGATGTCTTCAGCACCATACCGGACTCACTACACGCTGACCGTTTGCGCCATCATCTTCCTCGTGGACATTCCAGTCTGGGAGTCTTCTGGACCGGATAAGTTATATCTTATAAACTGTTTTGCCCTCTTTTTGCCTGCATTTTACCTTAAACCGCATACCCTTTATCCCTTATTACCCGCATTACTCCTGTTTACTATTCATCTCCCTGTGTGGAGTATATATCTGTTAAAAGTAAATACGTTAACCCTTGCTCTGCCTCCTGTCCATTACTGCATCCCGCAACCCGCAAACACATCACTAACATGTTTTTGTGAAAGCAAAGCTCAAAACACTTTATATCATTAGATGATTCCCTCAGAAACCTTTTCTTTCAGGCATAGAGGTGGTGAGTGGTAACTTTCTTTTTTCAGTCATGGATCATTCAGTGTACTTTTGATATTAGGCACGCCCATAGCATTGCATTTGATTGCCTTGACTAGCCCGAAGTCACGGCAGTCATGTATCAAATCCAAATCATGTTCACTGCCCAACCGCTCCCTGAGCATGCGCACTGACTCTGGGTGTACAGCCCCACCTTAAAGAGCTGCTCCAGCGCATGCGCGCATCTGACATGAAGATAAACTCAGGTCACAATTGGCCTCCTTTGCTTCCAACAAGCAAATTAGAAGGAGGAAGCAGAGGGGATTATGAAATATTTTTTACCTCACTCAGTTTAGTCACAGCAACAAACATGTGGCACATCACTTGCCCCTGACAGCAACACGTCAGTGTGAGCCAGTGTTCTGCACAGAACAGTATCCCTGATCACAAATAACAGAGAGATTCTGTCAGTGTAAAAAATGCATCTTCACTGCCCCATTGAATAACATTGGTCTATCTGATAAAAAATTGGATAGTACTCGTCCGATGTATACTCTAGTGTGAGCCTCTGTAGAGGTCTCAGCTGACTGACCCTCATTGACAACAAAGGTATTATCTGTGCTGTGGATTGGTGATAACGTTTAACGCTGGCAATAAGGAAGACATCACTATCAAGTGCAGTAGGATAAGCTGTAATACTTTTTAAGTGCCAGAAAATCATGTCCCCAACACATTTTTTTAAAATAAATTGACCATCTCCTTTATTCCAAAGAGGTCACAGGGTAGGGATAAGAAACAGTGCTGCTGCTAAAAAAAATATTGCACCCAGTGATGTGATTGTACATGGTTAATAACACTGATGTCAGCACAGGGACTAAACACTAGTATTCTCTCATGTGACAGTTCAGACATTGGGCTCTCTCAGGTCCTCAGATGCAAGTGTGACAGTAAGACCGGAGTCACACTAAGGAGGAACCACGCATTACACACGGACCTATATTTCTCTA
>VIAB01007374.1:66482-78200 GCA_009801035.1 Oophaga pumilio | reverse complement strand
AGATTAATAGGGGTGCCCAAACTTTTTCATATAACTGTATAGTTTGTAAGGGTTATCAGTAAATAAAACTTTTTCTTTGTAAAGAGAATGTGGGAACATGACTTAAATTTGCAAAGTCGCATCTGAACAGACCACAAGACTTCTGGAACAGAGTCAAAAGGTGAGCGTTAAACCACAATGTTCTGCACAATGTTTAATAAAAATCCAACACAATATAGCACAAACATTTAATACCAACTGTCCAGCATGCAGGTGGAGGGGTGTTGATTTGGGCTTTTTTGTAGACACCGGACATGGACACCTTGGAGTCATTGAGGTGACCAAAGTATTCTAGAGTTAAATATGAGGCCATCTATCCAAAAGCTAAAGCTTGTCCGAAACCAGGTAATGCAACACAACAATGCACACCAGCAAATCTACATCAAGATGACTATACAAAAAAAAATCAGCCCAAATGAAATGCTATGCTGGGACATTAAGAGCGTTCTGCATGAAGTAATACCCACAAACCTCAATTAACTCAAGCAACATTGTAAAGACAAGTTGGCCTAAATTCCTTTGGAGCAATTTGAGAGACTGAACAAGTCTTACAGAAAATGACTATTTCTAGTCATTGTTGCTAAGAGTCATTGTACAAGCTATTGAAACATGGGGTGTACTTAATTTTTCCACATTGTTCCACATTTTGGCTTAGTTTTTCTTAACCATTTAGTGACAGAGCCAATTTGGTACTGACCAAGCCAATTTTTACAATTCTGATCACTGTCACTTTTTGTTGTTATAGCTCAGGAATTCTTCAATGTATCCCACCGATTCTGAGAATGCTTTTTCGTGACATATTGTACTTCATGTTAGTGGTAAAATTTCTTCCATATAGCTTGCGTTTATTTATGAAAAAAATGGAAATTTGGCAAAAATTTTGAAAATTTTTCAATTTTCAAACTTTTAATTTTTGTACCCTTAAGTCAGAGAGTGGTGTCATACAAAATAGTTAATAAATAAAATTTCCCACATGTCAACTTTACATCAGCACAATTTTGGAAACAAAATTTTTCATTAGGATGTTTAAGGGTTAAAAGTTGAGCAGCGATTTCTCATTTTTCTAACAAAATTTACAAAACCATTTTTTTAGGGACCACCTCTCATTTGAAGTGAATTTGGGGGTCAAAATAAAAGAAAAAACCCAAAAGTGACACCATTCCAAAAACTGCACCCCACGAGGTGCGCAAAACCACACTCAAGAAGTTTATTAACCCTTTAGGTGCTTCACGAGAACTAAAGCAATGTGGAAGGAAAAATATAACATTTTATTTTTTTCACAAAAAGTTTACTTTGGAACCAATTTTTTTTATTTTCACAAGGGTATCAGGAGAAAATGGACCACAAATATGTTGTGCAATTTCTCCTGAGTATGCCAATATGGCATGGCTCAGAAGAGAGGGAACACCATTTGATTTATTGAATGCAAAAATTGGCTAGAATTAATGATGGTGCCATGTCATGTTTGGAGACCCCCTGATCTACCTAAATAGTGGAACCCCCCAATCCTAACTCCAACCCTAACCCCAACACACCCCTAACCCTAATCCCAACCCTAACCATAACTCTAACCAAAAACCTAACCCTAACACACCCCTAACCCTAATCCCAACCCTAACCGTAATTCCAACCAAAACCACAACCCTAATACTAGCAAAACCCTTACTTTAGCCCAACCCTAACTTTAACCCAACCCTAACCCAGCCCTAACTTTAGCCCAACCTTAAACCTAATAGAAAAATGAAAATAAATATATATTTTTTTATTTTATTATTTTTACCTAACTAATGGGGTGATAAAGGAGGTTTTGATTTACAATTTTTTTTATTTTGATCACAGTGATAGGGTCTAACACAGTGATCAAAATGAACCAATAGGAAAAATTTCCCATTGTTGCCGGGTGCCGGCCGGCAGATCTCGATGGGTACACTACGCATGCGCCCGCCATTTTCTTCCCAGAAGAAGAAGCCGGTGGTGGGGGTGACAGGACTGGGAGATGAAGGAGGGTCCACGGACACCGAGGTACTGGAGGGGAATCAGGTGATGTGCAGTCACCTCAGAGGAGAGAGAAATTAAATGGGAAATCGGCCTTTTTTTGCTGTCATCGTTATTCCGTTAATAACGGTGATCGCAACACCGGGGTTGGTAAAACCCGACCCAAATCATGTTCTCTGGGGTCTCATCTACCCTGGTAGCTGAGACCCCAGAGAATTTCTGACTCTACGGGCGCTATACACTTGTTTCTCAGTGCCGTTAAAAAGCGGCGCTGAGGCATGTCCCTCTCACTGCCGCAGTTAAAAGGCGTATCGGTGTTCGTTAGGGGGTTAAATTAAATAATGTTATGTTGTTCATCATAGGTTGAAGTTTTCTAATTTTAAGACCTCCGTAGGGCTAGGAGTGCCACAGTACTTTTGTAGTCCTTTGAATAAAGAGGCCTAGATGAAAATAGAAGTTCTTTGAAGCTCCCTTTACCTTTCAGTGTAAAAAAATGTAATGTGCTAAAATAAGTATCAGATTAGAGTAGTTTATGGAGCGCTAATGATCCATGTGATGAAGTGAAGAGTGATATTCTTATGCTCTCACTGAGGCACGAAAAATAAAGTGAGGAATATTTTCTGTTGAATAGGCTTAATTAAGTTGTGGCCTGTTGACATGCACATTTTAAGAAAAGAAATATTGGCAGAAAAATGATGTAGAAGTGAACAGCACATCTGCTCAGCATCACACAACAAATAGTGAGTAATGCATGCATACTTGTAGAGAATGCGTGAAATGAACTCATTGACATGGAGAAGCAATCAATTACTTACGTCTTATATCTACATCTGTGATTACGTTTTAGTTCTCTAAAGAAAACATACAAATGTAAAATGTAGAAAATGAGCAATGAATGCAAAAAGAGTGCATGTAATATTTATATTATATACTGAAATGGGACAGAAAAAAATACTGTGACAATTCTCTAGATGTTCAATTTGTAGATTTGATTTGAATATTACAGATTTAATATTTCAAGCAGTGAAAATAATTGCATCACTGAGATTCAATTTGGCTCACACCTCCTAGATTCATTTTCAACAAACAATTATAAAAAATTATGACATTGACAGTAGACAAACTGAGCTACGTTAGACAAGATTTGTGTATAGAGTAAAGCAGGGTTCAGATTCTTACTGTTTAATTGCAAATATGAAGAAAAAATACCCTTCTATTTCCAATGCAAATATTTTGAAGCTTAATTTGAGCTGGAGACCAATATTTACCAGCATTTTCTCTGAGTGAGGGGTAAGACACAGAGAGAGTGTTTGAAACTGTAAGAAAAAGTTTGTTTTTTTTTAAGAAAAGGGAAAAGTGAAGAACGTGATGGCAGTTTTGTCCAACAATTGTCAGAAGGCCGTCTGAGAATCTCTACTTCACATTGGACATTTGCCCCAATACAGACTTGCATGCTTTAAGTTGCTTCAATCTATAAAAACACGTGTGACACAATCCACCATTATATCCTCTGGATTTTTTTGAATCTATAGCACAGCATCCTTTAACCAATTCTTCTACATGGCATGATCGCCCAATCTGAGAGTACTGCAGCAGCTGTCATATTTTGATTCCTCAGTTCTGGGTTATAACAACCCCAAAAGGTGAGCAAATTTCTTTATCTCTCACCTAGAGCTATTTCTCCACCGAATACGACTCTATTGCGCTTGGTGTCTCCCCTCCTTTCAAGGTTTCCTAAGAAACAGCCCAGTTTTTTCCATCTATGTGTTATTGCTATGTAAAAAATATAAGGCCCTATTACTAGAAGATATTGCAAACATAAATCCTAAGCTGGGAGCATGACTTTAGTGTAAATGATTAAAAAAGTAAATTCTGGGAGATCCAAGTGCCGGAGAAATATATAACACATTAGACGATTTTACCTAGAGAGCATCACTTACAGTATTGTACCTTGAACATAAAAAAATTCTTTGCTTGTGTCACAAGACCATTCGAATTCCCTAATAGCCTGTGGGCACCCTTACACACAATACCACAACAGCAGCTTTCTGCTGGGATAGGAAAAAGGAATTCAGAAGATTTCATTTGTGCTAAAACTTTCCTTACAGTGTAGGAACAGAGTAATGGTCGCTGTCATTGTTGTCAGGAGAATAAAGGTTTTTTTTTTTTGCAACCTCATGTACTGTATAGCTGACAACACACAACCTTCAATGAAGCTGACTTTTACTAGGAAAGATTCTCCAGATGTAGGATAATTCTTTGCTCTTTACCTTCCAATTATTTTGAAAAATATTTCATTTCTAGAAGTATATGAGGATGTGACCGGTATAGTGAACTGTATGTAAAAATAATTTTGCATTGTTTTGGGTCGCAAGGCTATCAGCATGAGATGGATGGATGAATAGAAAACGCCCTCAAATTTTACACTGGGTCAATATGGTAAGTACTGCAGCTTCCTATGGGTTGTATATAAAAATAGACATTGTACTTAAAAATTTGACAAGGTATGGAAATGGAAACCTTAGTTTTATTCTCCTTTCACTCACCTTAGTCCCCAGGCAATGATGAGTATTGTGATATTTGGTGTCTTATTAGGGGTCCCTATGTTAGAAAAACAAGCCAGAAACTGAAACCAAGAATAAGGTCTCCTCGCCACATGATTACAGACAAAAAAAAATTTACCTGTGGCAAAACATTGATGTGGTCCAGGACACAACATAAACAATATGAAATGGCCACTTCAAATCACAAAAACATCAAATGGTCTGGGAATACAAACTTATTAGAAGAGGGCCGGACTGGGACCAAAAAGCAGTCCTGGTACAAATAAAAATTCATCAGCCCACATACGAGTGTCGCAGAATCAAATTGTAGAACACTGACACAGGTTGTGCCGACTTTTGCTTTACTTGTTACACCAATCAAATGTGTTAAACAACCACTTTACATATGTAAGCTGCAGCGGCTATAGGGGGAATAGACATCAGTGCAATACAGACGGCCTGCAGACTATTATCACACTGCAGAATATGCTAAAAAATCACTGATCACTTGAAGACAACCCCTTCTGAATGCTCCTAGTGTACACAATAAAATAAAAAATGCCTTCTTACCACTTGGACCAGTGACACTCCTCCATTTTGAGCACTGTGTCCCCCAGCAATCTCATGACATTGTTTATATGACATAAGCGCTGCAGACTATCAGAGGACGTTGATGATCTGCAGCCTTCGTATTATGGTTTGATGATAACAGGCTGCTCTTGTGCCAAAACAATGTCATGACATCTGCGATGGTCTTGACGTAAGCTTGTATTTTATTCAACACACTAGGGGGAACAACCACTTTATAGTGAACCTGTCACATCCTAAATGCTATTAACCCTACAAATATGGGGTATATTTGAACTTTATTGGTCCCAGAGGCCTCCAGCTTTCAGTCACAGAGAAGTGGCCAGTGTGGTTTCAGTCAACACTCAGTACATACAGTAGCCCCCCGGCACGGACTGATAACCGGCACAGCAGTGCATCAGTACAGAGCCGGCTGTCAATCAGTTCCAGAGTGTGGTTACAGCAGCTGCTCACTATGTACTGAGCGGTAACTGAAGACGCACCTCTATGACTGAAACACAGTGTAATAAAGTTAATTTCCTTCTGGTGGCAGGGCATCTTTAGAATGCTGTTAATCTGCAGGTTAAACCCATATCTACAGGTTAGCAGCGTTTTTGACATGACAAATTCCCTTTAAAAGTGTTGTGCACTACTGAAACAACTCCTTTTGAATCTCTGTTTCCCCCAGTATAATAATATCACCTTTAGTCACCTTCGGTGCTGATAACATTCCAGCGGTGCCAGCGCTGGATCTGCGGACAATCAGCGCTAGTTTTGCTCTCCTCTCCTGTGGACAAATCAGATATCCAGAAGAAGTGAGAGCTGTGGCTGCCATTCACTTCCTCCGGATGTCGATTACAGTATGTCCGTAGGAGAGGAGAATAAAGTCATAGCTGATTGGTCAGAGAGCTCATATGACATAACAATGTCACATGATCCCAGGGAGAACTAGTGCTGACACCACCGGAAGGCGCCCACACCAGAGGTGACTATAGGTGATATTATTGTACTCAATGAAACAAAGGGGTTGTCTGAACAGTGGTCAACCCCTTTAAGGCAACAGCTAATATGGCCCAGATTCATTAAGACCATTGCTGTTCATTCAAGGCTTGATGAGGAGATGTTCTGGAGTGAGAGGCTCAGGATTCATTACGCCTCTTATGCATGCTGGACAAGTGTACACACTCACACATTCACACTACAGATACCTCACACACAAGTAACACTCATAAACACTATAAATACCTCACATACAGGGTGGGCCATTTATATGGATACACCTAAATAAAATGGGAGTGGTTGGTGATATCAAATTCATGTTTGTGGCTCATTAGTATATGGGAGGGGGAAACTTTTTAAGATGGGTGGTGACCATGGCGGCCATTTTGAAGATGGCCATTTTGGATCCAACTTTAATTTTTTAATGGGAAGAGGGTCATGTCACACATCAAATTTATTGAGAATTTCAGAAGAAAAACAATGGTGTGCTTGGTTTTAAGGTAACTTTATTCTTTCACAAGTTATTTACAAGTTTATGACCACTTGTAAAATGTGTTCAAAGTACTGCCCATTGTGTTGGACTGTCAATGCAACCCTCTTCTCCCACTCTTGACACACTGATAGCAACACTGTGTGGCCCATTCAAATTTTTTTACCTTAATCAGGTTCCTCGCATCATGTTCTTACATGCTTTATGCATTTAATAGCCCTCTGTGCCTGTATTGTTACATACTTTGGCTGTTAACTGGTTCATGCAACATTACAGGAACACCCGATTCGTACACTATGGCTGGTCCGAACAATGAAAGCAATTGTTACCATCCATCTTTTGTATCTCCCCTTTTTCCTCATAGAATGTAAGCTTGCGAGCAGGGCCCTCATTCCTCTTGTAATCTGTTTTGATCTGTGTTTATTGTTATGCTGTAATGTCTATTGTCTATACAAGTCCCCTCTATAATGTAAAGTGCTGCGGCGCTATGGAAATAAAATTTTTATTATAAATGTTATGGTGGATTGAGAAAGATGTGCTGTGCTCTGTTAAACAAAAACAGCAGGTATGTTCACTTCTGTAACATCTGACGGTCTCTCTCACCCAGGATGTAGGAGGTAAACTAGTGGAGGTTCTGCGAATGGAGACCTGTGTGAGAACACTTGGCACAGTGATGAAGGAGGACGAAGCTGCAGATGCTGTTGGCGATGTTCGCTAGTCTGCATTTTAGCGCAGTGTGATTACCAGACTAATGCATGTAGATCATGCATGTGCAGGTTCATGCATGTAGTAGTCAAACTATTGCAATTTTTGCCTCTACTGAGTCATTTTTTGCAAAGTCTGTTCATTCTTTGTGGTCTCAAAAAAGATTCAGATTAGGCAACCCTTGCCGACCCTGTGAACTGCACACTAGCGACCGCTGCTGGCCACAGCCACATTCGTGGCTTTTCATGGATACATCATTCCTTGTCTGTATGGCAAGCCACAGCGTAACCTCCTTGTTTTCCTTCCCCACCACCTCCTCTGCTGAGCTACTCCACTGTGTGCACCAATTGGGATCTACAACTGTTTCGTCATCCTCTCTGTTCTCAACTCCTCGATCTGAGGGTCACCCTCCTCCTTTTCCTGCCCTGACACCACAGTACAGTCTGTGTGTGCCTCAGGTATCTGAGTCTCATCAGTATCACCTCCACCCCCAGGTGTTAATGTCTGGTGATGAGTGTCTGGATTTTGCTTGGACAATACTTTTTCCGGCCTTGGAACCGACAGGAAAAAATTGGGGGCATCGGTGCAGGTGCTTTCCACCTCTGGATTCTATGACTCTTTGAAGCTGACAGCTGATGCTCATGGAATAGAATGTGTGAACAGCTCTGCAGACTGTCCCAACTGTGGTTCCCCGCAGTCAATTGGGCAGTTGAAAAGTTGTAATGTGGGGGAATCAAGGGTGATTGGGGTGTGCCACCTGTGAAGATTTTACTGTGTGATGTTAAAGTAGAGGAAGAGAAGAAGAGGCCACTTGATGAACCGCTTGCCATCCACTGGAGCACATACTCTTTCTGACCCTCATCTGCAAGGTGTACCACTGTGCAGCTGCCAAAGAAAGGGAGTCGAGTAGCCCATCCAGTAACAGATGTTGTCAGTTGTCTTTGGATAGGACAAGACGGTGATTGTTCAGTTCAGCTTTCATTAACATTAACACCTAAACCACGTACACATTGAATACCAAGCCACGACCTTGCTTTGTCCCACTCGTGTTGTAGCCCAAACAGTTTTAGCCCAAACAATTTGGATTAGCAAATGGGGCCACCTGACTGCGACACAGTTTTAGCCCAATTGGGAACTCCTGGCTGAACTACAAAATTAGGTCTAAAGATTTTGATTAGCAAATTGGGCCTCCTGATTCCAAACTGCAATGCAGTTTTAGCCCTAACAACTTTGATTAGCAAATGGGGCCTACTGACCGCAACACAGTTTTAACCCAAAAAATTTTAATTAACAAATGGGGCCTCCTGTCTGAACCCTAACATTAGGCCTAATGATTATGGTTAGCAAATGGGGCTTCCTGATTCCTGACTGCAAGACAGTTTTAGCTCAAACTATTTAGATTAGCAAATGGGGCCTCCTGGCTGAACCCATGAGGCCTAACAATTTTGGTTAGCAAATGGGGTCTCCTGATTCCTGACTACAACACAGGTTTAGCCCAAATAATTTGGACTAGCAAATGGGGCCTCCTGACTGCAACACAGTTTTAGCCCAAAAAATTTGGATTAGCAAATAGGGCCTCCTGGCTGTACCTCAATATTAAGCCTAATGATTTTGATTAGCAAATGAGGCTTTCTGATTCCTGACTGCAAAACAGTTTTAGCTCAAAGAATTTTGAGTAGCATATGGTATCTACTGCCTGCACAACACTATTATCACAAATTACTTAGATACTGGAAAATCAATTTCAGACAGGACAGGATCATATCTAACTAAATGACAAGTTCACTTGCAGCAGCAGCAGCAGCAGCAGGAATGGCCTCTTTGTGCTGTTGCACAGAGAAAATGGAGCCAGCAAAACAAGATTTCCGCTTTTTAAATGGAGAGGGATATGTGACTTTGGCAGCTAAACACAGAAGGCCTTGTGTCATGACGTTGTGGATGGTTTCTGTGCCCTGATTGGCTGCCGGAATGTACACACATTAAGTTTAAAAAAAAAATAACACTCTGTCACTCGTCTGACCTACACACACAGTCTCCACTCATAAATTCTACTCTCTGCTTATCATACAGCACCACTTTCCTAGACAAAGTAAAAACAGAATCATCAGTGGAAACACGATAATTTACTAATCTTTGACCGAATTTTGCTGACTTTGAGGAAAAATGCTCGTTGAACCGAACACGAATCTGAATGTGCTACATTTGTGCCAAATTTGAAATTGGCAAACATTTTCCGAACAAGTTCTCTCATCTATAGGACAGATTACTGGGTGGCCACCCAGCTGAATGCCCGCTACAAGGACAACGTACCATCATTACTTCCATCACTGGTTTGCAAGCGCCAAATTGCATGAATACATGCAGATGCTCATAGAGAAATTACTGATGGCTTTCCTATCTGACAGCGGGGGCTTACTTAGTGTAAGAACAAGGCAGAGGAGGAAGTCACCAACACATCTGGGGTACCTCCATAAGCTCGGAAGGCAGGATAATCATGGCAGAAATGTGGCAAAACTTTATGAGCATGTCCCAACATACAGCACCACCATGTAATAGGGTCTGTAATAGCAGGAGCCAGTATTTCCACATGTCTCCACGTACTAATAGATGGGTCTACCACATTTATGTTCTGGGTCTCCAAATTGGACACATGACCTGAGCTTGCCCTTTATGCCTTGGAGTTGCTGGCCTACCCTCCAATAAATGTACTGTTGGAAAATATTTAGAATTGAGAGAATTGAGAAATATTTTTCTATCTACAGGCTAACATGGTACGAAGATACACATCTTTCCTGTTGGAATGTGTGTTTTACATGGCAGGGGGTGTGATCACAGACAGACACATCTGCCTGTCCACATCCAACAAGGGGTACCTAACATTCCTTAAAATGAACCAGGCGTGGATCCCACACAACTTGTCAATATCTTTGAATGACTAGAAATCTATATCACCTGCACCAAGCCAGTATTGGACTTTATTTCCACAAATAAAAAAAACTGTGTTGGCTACCTCCTTCTCTGTATCTTCCACCTATACCGCCACATCCACCTCGTACTCTACTTGGACCTATGCCTTCTGGTTCTAGATTGCTAGTTTTAGTTTGGTTAATTATAGATTATTTTAAGTTAGTTTCATAAAAAAGTCCCTCCAAAAATATTAAACAATAAAAAAAGCAAAATAAAGTTGGATTTCTCCTCCCTTACCTCTTCCACCCACTCCGCCACGTCCACCTCCTCCACTTGGACCTGTTTAAGATTATTACTTTATATTTCTGTTCTGCTTAGTATAGGGACAGGATGCAACTGTAGTGTATCATGTTTTGTGTGTGCAGTTTTCCAAAAACACTCTCTATGTGTACTGTGCACTCTTGTCTGTGATAGTACTGTGCATACCCAAAAGTTTTGTAATCTGCAACCGTGTTGGTGGAAGTCATGTGCGTCAAAACATTTTTTTCAATTTTTAGGCACCCATTTCTGTGATAGTACTGTGCGTCAAAAGAAATATTCTACTCTTATGCAGCCATGTCTCTCTTTGCACTGTGGGCAAAATCTATTTTTTCTACTGTTATGCACCTATGTCTGATAGTACTGTGCGTACAAACTATTTTTTCCACACTTATGCAGCCATATCTCTGATAGTGCTGTGGGTAAAAAAAAATTTCTAATCTACAACCGTGTTTGTGTGAGTTTAAAAACCACTTAAAAAATGAGGAAAGTACCAAATAAGAGACATGATATGGCCGTCAAGTTCTTATTTTTTACCATCTTGTGTTTCTTGCTGTTTCATATCAGTATCATATGCTGGAAATGAGTGTTCATTCTGGTCACATACATCTCTTCCACAGTCAACAACATGATAGCTTCTTTCCATGCAATCACTGACAGATTCAAAAATTATTTAGAGCGCCGTACTTCACTTTGAACCGCACTCTCTTCTGGTCCGAAACCTGTCTTCAGCACATCCCCTCTTCTGAGTTGAACCTCCAATGAGCAGAGCACCTTTTTTCACCCTCAATTGTCTGGAATTCTCTATCTCAGACAACAGGTCACCGCCATGCTTTGAACAATAATTTGTTCAAGGTAAACACTTCAGACCCAGCATTGAGGAGGCGTCCCAAAGCAAAGGGGCTGTGACTGCCACTAGCAAGCCTCACGGCGGACCGCCAGCTCGATCCAAGAAATTTTGGAGCTGTCGGGAAATGTGAAAACATGCTCTCTGGGTGAAATTTTTTAGCATTTTCTGTGGTGATACTGTGCCCCATACTCTGTGGGTGACATTTTTAAGCAGCTTCTGTGGGGTTCTGTGCCTCATGATAATATTGTGGACATAATCTGGGTCACTCCTTAACCCCTTCACCCCCAAGGGTGGTTTGCACGTTA
>VIAB01007374.1:26488-38611 GCA_009801035.1 Oophaga pumilio | reverse complement strand
TATTTGCAGTATCGTATCGCTCAACACTACTCACTATCCAATAACCTGAAACATCTCTTTGACATTTTTCATTCCTTACTCAACTCAAGAGTGCTGGCCCCAACCATGGATCTACGTGCTGACAATCTGGCCAATTATGTCAAAAAAAAAATTGACCACATCCGACAGGAAATTATCTCTCAATCCCCTCATACCATGCACTGTCCTCTCTCCCCCACTGCATCTAGCTCACTCTGATTTTGAAACAGTCACTGAAGAAGTAATCAGGCTCCTTGCATCTTCTCGCCCTACTACTTGCACTAGTGACCCCATTCTGTCACATCTCCTCCAGTCCCTTTCCCCTGCTGTCACTACTCACCTAACAAAAATATTCAACCTCTCTCTCTCTTCTGGTATCTTTCCCTCCTCATTTAAGCATGCCATCATACATCCATTATATAATAAACTATTCACTCGACTAAAACTGTGCCGCTAACTATAGACCTGTCTTTAATCTTTCCTTCATCTCTAAACTCCTGGAATGCCTGGTCCACTCCCTTCTTATCCGCTATCTCTCAGACAACTCTTTTTTCGACCCTGTACAATCCGGTTTCTGCTCTTTACACTTTACTGAAACTGCCCTCACTAAAGACTCTAATGATTTACTAACAGCTAAATCTAATCCTGATATCACCCCTGCCTTTTTGAAGACACCAGTGATTGTCTTACCGCTGTCTCTAACATCATGTCCTCCCTCTATCTGAAACTGAACCTGTCAAAAACTGAACTCCTCGTGTTTCCTCCCTCTACTAACCTACCTATGCCCGACATTGCCATTTCTGTGTGTGGTTCCACCATTACTACCCAGCAACATGCCCACTGTCTTGGGGTCATACTTGATTCTGAGTTTTCATACACCCCGCACATCAGATCACTGGCTCGCTCTTGTTATCTGCACCTCAAAAACATTTCTAGAATTCGACCCTTTCTTACTTTCGACTCTTCAAAAACTCTTACTGTTTCTCTTATTCATTCTTGTCTGGACTACTGTAACTCTCTACTAATCGGTCACCTCTTTTACCAAACTCTCCCAAACTCTCAAATCCGTCCTGAATGCTACAGCTAGGATCATATTCCTCACCAATCATTATACCGATGCCGCTACCTTGTGCCAGTCCTTACACTGGTTCCCCATGCACTCCAGAATTCAGTATAAACTTATTACACTCACCGACAAAGCATTCCATTGCTCAGCACCACCCTACATCTCCTCCCTCCGTCTTAGCCTACCACCCTACCTGTGCCCTCCATTCTGCTAATGACCTGAGATTAACATCCTCAATAATCAGAACTAGTGAAGAGCGAGCACTAAAATGCTCGGGTGCTCACTGCATGGGTCGAGCAGATTGGTCTACTCGGGTGCTGCACCCAAGCAACAAGCCCAATGTAAGTCTATGGGAGACCCGAGCATTTTTGCCGCCCATGGAAGCATTTCTGACTCCTAGTTCACATCTTTAAACAATGTTTTCAGAGTTTCATGCCATTTTGTGCACCAAAACGAAACCAAAGCGAAACCAAAACTTATTTTGTGGGGGTATGCGGAGCTGTGCGGGGCCTGTGCCAGGCTGTGAGGGCTCTGCCGCTGCTGTGCGGGGCTGTGCCAGTGCTGTGCGGGGCTATACCGGTGCTGTGCGGGGCTGTGCCGGCCTTTGCCTGTGTTGGCCTCTGCTGGTGCTGTGCGTGGCTGTTCCGGCCCCTGCTGGGAGTGTGTGGGGCTGTGCCAGCCTCTGCTGATGCTGTGCGGGGCTGTGCCGACCTCTGCTGGGCCTGTGCTGGCCTCAGCCTGTGCTGTGCGGGGCCTGAGCCTGATCTGCTGGCTGTGCGGGCATTGTCTGATGGGACTACTTGTCCCATCTGGCTATGCCCGCTACAGTGACAGCACTAGCGGATGAAGGGAAAATAGTATTCCCATCATCCGGCTAATGTGGTGAATGTAAAAAAGAAAAAAAACATACAGAACATATATATATAACATACAGTACATAGAAATAACAAACAACACATAACAGAGTACATACTCACCACACACACCTAATTCCCCGAAGCCTTCGTCTCCTGCTAATAATATTAAAATAATAAACACAACCGTATACTCCCTGTGTCCGCCCTAATCCATTAATCCATTAATAACGAGGGTCCCAGGTTGATCTCCCGTGCAGAGCTGCCACATCAGCTGATGCGACCTCTCTCCAGGGGCTCCAGCGATACAATGACGGAGATAACCCTCCGCGCTGTATCACTCCATCGGAAGGTCACAGGAGTTCACCTGTGACTAACGGCAGCACTACAGCGTGGGAATTTTCCCACGCAGCAGTGCTGCCATAAAGTGAACTCCTTTCCCCCTTTCCAGGCTACAAATATTGGCCCCCGGCCATCGGCTTTCCCCCTCTGGTGCAGAAAATTGCACGGGAGCCCATGCCATTTTTTTTTAAATATATATGGCTATGTATCTATGGATATATCTATAGATATATCTATGGATAAATCTATAGAAATATCTATGGATATATCTTTCGACCTATCTATGGATATATCTATGGCTATATCTATGGATATACCTATGGCTATATATCTATGAATATATCTATAGATATATCTATGGATAAATCTATAGAAATATTTAGAGATATCGTGATACTCGGGCACACTGCCAGAGGGTTATCTCCGGTCAGTGTGTCATTGGAGGCCCTGTAGAGCCGTCACATCTGCTGATGTATGAGTCAATAAGGGGTGCTCACTATATAAGAAGCTGGGTGCTCAGGAGAAAAAAGGAAAGTCTATATAATATATAACTCCGGCACTCCACTATGAGAAAATAGAGTACAGACGAAAATGTCCAAAGAGAAAATGCTTTAATTATAACAAAAAACACCCTCTGGTGTGAAATATAGAGCTTTTGCTTATAACGCAATGTATACAGATATTATTCATTCAACGTTTCGGCTTTTAGCCTTCCTCAAGAACTTAATCTGTTTCTGTAAAACATAAGAGCATACTATATAAATGACCAAAAAACAGAAAAATGGCAAGAAAAGTGTACAAAGAAAAATATAAAGAAAAATATATACATATATTTGCCATATATACATCCATATGTGTATAAATAATTCTCAAGTCTATACATCTGCATAGAATAATTTTACATAACTATAGTGAATATTTATATCCTAATAAGGGAAAATTAACTCAAGCATGTCCTAAATTGGGCTAAAGTTTGCCAAATTATCTCGGACCTAGATATAATATTAAGGACATAAGCATTCAGATCTCTAGGATTGGAAATGATCTACTATAGGGTTGATTAAATTGGGAAAACCATTAAATCACCTGAAAATGTGCATAAAAAGGGAAATTGTAACCGATAATTACATGTCACATGTGAGTAAGAAATTATATACGTTACATATGTAAGTATTGCGTCGTTCTTAGTGGCAGAAAACACTGGATCCACCCTAAAATATAAAATGATATGGTCCTATAGAGCCGATATAGACAAAGTCACTGGGAGCTCACGAGTGCCCGGTTCCAATACCTCAAGAAGTTTTGAGCAAGCGACGTCAGGTGAACGAAGGTGGGAGCCTGGTTGTGTTTGGACGTCCGGTGCCGTTGGTGAGTATCCAGGGAGTGCAGACAAGACAGCGTGTTGTGCCGGTTTATATGCTTCCGGAGTGCCGTAACATACACTTCCGGATGTCTGCTTACGTGACCGCCGTGGTAGTGCGCATGTGCCATACGAAAAGGCCCGAGTAAAGCCGAAGAGCCCGGGACTGGAAAGTGGAGGCATTGCGCATGCGCTAGTTGTTACAGCGCAGGAAAAAAACATCATTTCTGCTCCATTGTTCCCTATTGAGAGAAATTAAAAAATGTCAATATTAGTGATATTTATTAATGTAGAAAAGGAGGAAAGGAGAATAAAGCTCACCATACAGTATAATCTAAATGTGAAATCTTAAAGTAAGTCAATATATCAATCATGTACAGCGCACCCCTGGGGCAACATGGTGTCATTAATTGAAAATAACAAAAACAAAAAGGTGAGTAACCATTATTAATGATTAAGAGTCTAATGGACTGAGAAAAATAAAAGATATAAATATCGGTTATGTCTATTGATATAGAAAGAAGCAAAGGGGATCCAAATTCTCCATATAGTAAAATATAGATGTGAAATATTATAATGAGCGTATGCCCCAATACATAACGTACCACTGGGGTGAAATCATGAAATCATTAACACATATCAATGATGACAATAAGGAGGTGAATGACCACTACTAATGATAAAGAACCTGATGGACTAAGAAAAGTCATATTCTTTATTAAGGCCTAAAGGCGCAAGAGTTTGCAATGTGTGAATCCAGAATGATTCTCGTTCTTTCAAAAGTTTTACTCTATCGCCACCCCTCCTGGATACTGGGATGTGATCGATAATCTGAAATTTTAACTGGGCCACATTATGTTTATATTGGAGAAAATGTGCTGGAATGGGAAGACAAGTGCGGCCGCACCGTATTGTGGACTTATGTTGGGAAATCCTGTCGCGTATATGTTGTGTGGTCTCACCTACATAGCCCAGACCACACGGGCATTTTATAAAGTTTACAACATATGAAGAATCACATGTGTAATGACCATTGATAGAAAAACGACGTCCTGAGCGGGGGTGGGTGAAGGAGTCTCCTTTACTGACATTTGAGCATTGTAGGCATCTCAAACATGGAAAAGTGCCTTTTCGTGGTGTAGAGAAGAAGCTTTGAGAAATGTTTCTCTTAAGAGATCCTATATCTGCTCTAACCAAGTAATTTTTGACGTTCTGACTCCTTTTGTTGCAAACCATCAATTCATTATCAAATTCAGGAATATTAGGATATGCACTACGAAGGATTCCCCAATGTTTAAAAAGGCATTTATTGATTCGGTAGTTAAACGGATGAAAGGTTCTCACAAACGGTATTCGGCCCCCAGATGCAATTCTAGCAAGTCTCCTATTAGTTTGCCCCTGTTGATAGGATAGAGAGGAGGGATAACCCCTATCCATAAACTTTCTGTCCATTTCTTGATGTCTCAGAGTCCGATTATTAGGATTTGACACAATTCTATCTATTCTACAGTGTTGGGATTTGGGAAGGGCCTTCTTAATATGGAGAGGGTGACAGCTGGAATATGAAAGAAGACTGTTTCTATCAGTTGGCTTTGTATATAAGTCAGTCTCCATCACGCCTTCATTCTGAACCGTAATAGTAGTGTCAAGAAAATTAATATTACGATTATTATACTGGATAGAAAATGTTAAACCCGGTCTGTAGGAATTAAGATCATTAAAGAAGAGAAGAAGACCTTCTTCATCTCCTGTCCATACAAAGAAAATGTCGTCGATGAAACGTTTCCAGTATATCACATGTGAGATATAAGACGGGTGTGGATAAACATACGAGTCCTCAAAGTCTCCCATATAAATGTTAGCATACGGGGGTGCCATGTTAGATCCCATAGCTGTCCCCCTCTTTTGCATGTAGAATTGGTCACCGAAAAGAAAGAAATTTTTGGTAAAAATTAGTGTCATTATGTCTTTGCAGAAATTGATTTGATTATCAGAAAAATTCGTATGTTGAGCAAGAAATCTGATTACAGAAATAATTCCATCTTGGTGATCTATACTAGTATATAAACTATTGACGTCCATAGTTACTAATAATGCACCTGTGGGTAAATTTCCTAAAGTTTTTAAAGAGGATAAAAAATGTGTGGTATCTTTCAGAAATGATTGAATACCTGGAACCAGAGGGGATAAGATTTTATCTAGTGTAATAGCCAGTGGTGACAATATTGAATTGGTTGAGGCCACGATTGGTCTACCAGGTTTTACAGAAACAGATTAAGTTCTTGAGGAAGGCTAAAAGCCGAAACGTTGAATGAATAATATCTGTATACATTGCGTTATAAGCAAAAGCTCTATATTTCACACCAGAGGGTGTTTTTTGTTATAATTAAAGCATTTTCTCTTTGGACATTTTCGTCTGTACTCTATTTTCTCACATCTGCTGATGTGGCAGCTCTCCACAGGAGATCATTGTGGGACACACAATTTTAAAGAGGAACTGTGTCGGAAAGGTAAGTATAGGTCGGTTTGTTTTTAAAAAATTTTTGCAGGTGATTGATGGCTTCGCTAGGATCTGGGTGTACAATAAAAATTCTGAAAAACCGTGTCGTGTTTTATTTAATTAAAATTTTTTTTTCTGGCTGTGTCTTTTTTTAACACTTTATTAATATAAGATTAATAATGGATAGGCATCTTATTGACGCCTCTCCATTATTAACCAGGCTTAATGTCACCTTACAATAGCAAGGTGACATTAACCCCTTATTGCCCCATATCCCACCGCTACAGATGCGCCATTTCTGGGGTGGTTGAGGGCTGGTATTTTTAGCTGGGGGGCCAATATCTGAGGCCCCTTCCTAGGCTATGAATATTAGCACACAGCTGTCTGCGTAGCCTTTCTGGCTATAAAATATAGGGGGACCCCACATAATTTTTTGGGGGGTCCCCCTATTTTAATAGCCAGTAAAGGTTATGTAGACAGCTGCAGGCTGATATTCATAGTCTGGGAAGGAGTCATGGGTATTTCCCCCTTTCCAGGCTACAAATATTGGCCCCCGGCCATCGGCTTTCCCCCTCTGGTGCAGAAAATTGCATGGGAGCCCATGCCATTTTTTTTTAAATATATATGGCTATGTATCTATGGATATATCTATAGATATATCTATGGATAAATCTATAGAAATATCTATGGATATATCTTTCGACCTATCTATGGATATATCTATGGCTATATCTATGGATATACCTATGGCTATATATCTATGAATATATCTATAGATATATCTATGGATAAATCTATAGAAATATTTATAGATACCGTGATACTCGGGCGAATACCGAGTAGTGGCGAGCACGTTCGCTCATCACTAATCAGAACCTCCCACTCCAGTCTATAAGACTTTTCACGTGCTGTGCCAATTCTTTGGAATGCACTACCCAAGTTAATATGATTAATCCCCAATCCCCACAGTTTTCAGAGTGACATAAAAACGCATTTGTTCAGACTGGCCTACCGCCTCAACGCATTAACCTAACTATCCCTGTGTTGCCCATTTAAAATTTTTAACATAACTAGGTTCCTCGTATCATGTTCTCACATGCTTCATGCATTTAATAGGCCTCTTTGTCTGTACTATTACATACTTAGGCTGATAGCCGGTTCATGCAGCATTACATGAACACGCGATTCTTACACTATGGCTGGTCCGAACAACAGAAGCAATTGTTACATCCACCTTTCGTGTCTCACCTTTTTCCTCATAGATTGTAAGCTTGCGAGCAGGGCCCTCATTTCTCTTGTTAACTGTTTTTGATTTATGTGTTTATTGTAATGCTGTAATGACTTGTAGGTACAAGTCCCCTCTAAAATATAAAGTGCTGCAGAATATGTTGGCGCTAGAGAAATGAAATTATTATTATTACTATCCAGTACATAGGCTACAAGTATCGCATTCCTTGTGCCAAGCCACTCATGATCAATAGACAATGCCAGTAGCGTCTTACTTGGGCCAAGGAGAAAAAGGAAAAAGAATTGGACTGTTGCTCAGTGGTCAGAGGTGTTATTTTCAGATAAAAGTCAATTTTGCATTTCAAAAGGAAATAAAGGTCCCAGAGTCTGGAGGAAGAGTGGAGAGGCACACAGACCAAGCTGCTTGAGTGATTAGTGAGGAGCCATCTTCTGGTGTAGGTCCACTGTGCTTTATCAAGACAAAGGTCAGCACAGCCATCTACCAGGAACTTTTAGAGCACTTCATGCTTTTCCCTGCCGACAAGCTTTTTAGAGATGGAAATTTCATTCTCCAGCAGGACTTAGCACCTGTCCTCACTGCCAAAAGTACCAATATCTGGTTTAAAAACAACAGTATCACTGCGCTTGATTGGCCAGCAAACTTGCCTGAATTTAACCCCAGAATCTATAGGGTATTGTCAAGAGGAAGATGAGAGACACCAGATCCAACAATGCAGACGAGCTGAAGGCTGCTATCAAAGCAACCTGGGCTTCCATAGCACCTCAGCAGTGCCACAGGCTGATCGTCTCCATACCATGCCGCATTGATGCATTAATTGATGCAAAAGGAGCCCCGACCAAATATTGAGTGCATTTACTGAACATACATTTTAGTAGGCCAACATTTTGGATTTCAAAATAATTTTTCAAGCTGGTGAAATATTCTGATTTACTGAGATAATTACTTTTGGGTTTTCATTGGCTGTAAGCCATAATCATCAACATTAACAGAAATAAACACTTGAAATAGATCACTCTGCTTATAATGACTCTATATAATATGAGTTTCACTTTTTGTATTGAACAACTGAAATAAATTAACGTTTTGATGATATTCTGATTTTGTGAGAAGCACTTGCATATTGACAATGAACATTAGTTCTCTTTCACAGTGGACCACCAGGGGATTCACCTGCTTACCTTTGGGCCAGTTCAAGCTTTTATATAAGCCTTTGTGTCCTTTAAAATCCCAAACAGCACATACATGGCATCCATGTGCTGTCTGTTTTTATATTACAACCCTTACTACCCACATAGAAAGTAAGGTCCAATTAAGACGTCCATGAGTAACTTGTGTTCTGTTCATTCTTTTCTGTGTTGTTTTGTGGACTGAATGGTCATCTAAAAATCACTCTACCATATCCATATTTGATTCTCGTCACAGATCAAAATCCATGCAAGCCTTTGTGTCTGTTAAAATTATGGACAGCACATAAATGTAATTTGTGTCGTCCATTTTTTTCATTGTGGAAGGAGAAGCTTTGCAATTTTTTTTTTTCGTATGAGGAAATCACAGATAAAATACTGATGGTACAAACTGACACACTGACCAATAACTGAAAATCTGATCCAAAATATTGATGAAAATCATTTCTTCTTTTACGTTCACCAGTAGTGGGCTGCATGATCAATTACTTACCAATTAAATGCCTAAAGCACTACTTGTGAACTAACTCTTAACCTTAATACCGTACTGTGTTGTCAATTTATCTGCACTCAAGTTAGAAAGTATGTACAAGGATGGATGATAGAGCATTTTTCCCAAGGAACTCCAAAATAAGAATGTAAACATTAAAAATTAATTCTCTGTAGTACGGCTTTTGTGTTAGTCTTAATGAGCCGTAATCACAAACTTACAGTATATTTTTTTAATGATACAGGTTATCCTAGTGGCCGCCTCACTTTGGTCACTGTTGACTTCACTCATAATCTCATTTATTCACCACTTGTCATAAAGGATTTTAACATATTGTGAATAAGTAAAACATAATAGGGCTGAAGTGAAATGTTAAATTCCTTAAAGGTGAAGTGAATCCTGGATTCAAAATTATTATTATTATTATTATACATTTATATAGCGCCATTTATTCCATGGCGCTTTACATGTGAAAAGGGGAAATATAGACAAGTACTATAAACATGTGCAAGACAAGAGACACACAAGTACAGAAGGAGAGAGGACCCTGCCCGCAAGGGCTCACAGTCTACAGGGATGGGTGAGGATACACTAGGAGAGGGTACAGCTGGTTGTGCTGTGGTTCAGTAGACTGAGGTTCATTGCAGGCTGTAAGCTTGTTGGAACAGGTGGATCTTCATGTTCTTCTTAAAGGTTTCCATTGTTGGTGAGAGACTGATGTGTTGCGGCAGAGAGTTCCAGAGTATGGGGGAAGCACTGGAGAAGTCTTGTATACGGTTGTGGGAAGAAGAGATAAGGGGGGAGTAGAGAAGGAGATTTTGAGAGGATCGAAGATTGTGTGCGGGTAGGTACCGGGAGACCATGTCACAGATGTATGGAGGAGACAGGTTGTGGATGGCTTTGTATGTCGTGGTTAGGGTTTTGAACTGGAGCATCTGGATAGCAGGGAGACAGGTGGATTAGTTGGGTAGCAGAGTGTAGGATGGACTGGAGTGGTGCCAGAGTGCTGGAGGGGAGGCCAGAGAGTAGGAGGTTGCAGTAGTCGAGGCGGGAGATGATAAGGGCGTGCACTAGTGTTTTTGTGGTTTCATGGTTGAGGAATGCGCGGATCCGGGAAATATTTTTGAGTTTGAGACGGCAGGAGGAGGCAAGGGCTTGGATATGTGGTTTGAAAAAGAGGTCAGAGTAAAGGATCACCCCAAGGCACCGAGTATGCGGGTCTGGGGAAAGCTAGCAGCCATTGACATTGATGGAGAGGTCTGGTGGAGGGGTAGAGTGAGATGGTGAAAGATGATGAATTCTGTTTTGTCCATGTTCAGTTTGAGAAAGCGAGCAGAAAAGAAGGCTGAGATAGCAGACAAACATTGTGGGATTTTGGTCAGTAAGGAGATGAGGTCAGGTCCAGATAGGTAGATATGCGTGTCATTGGCGTAGAGGTGATACTCCAAACCGTGGGATTCTATGAGCTGTCCCAGGCCGAAGTTGTAAATGGAGAAGAGAAGGGGTCCTAGGACTGAGCCTTGAGGAACACCGACAGATGGGGTGTGGTGAGGAAGTGGTGTGTGAGAGAGAGACACTAAATGTTTGGTCTGTTAGGTATGATGAGATCCAGGATAGGGCCAAGTCTGATGCCAAGAGATGCGAGAATCAGTAGCAGGAGGCAATGGTCCACGGTGTCGAAGGCAGAAGACAGGTTCAGGAGAAGGAAGACAGAGTAGTGTCGCTTGCTCTTGGTGGTTAGTAGGTCACTAGTGACTTTAACTAGGGCAGTTTCAGTTGAGTGAAGTGATCGGAAGTCAGATTGTAATTGGTCAAAGAGGGAACATGAGGAGATGTGTTAGGATAGTTCAAGATATACATGCTGTTACAGTAGTTTTGAGGCGTAAGGGAGAAGAGATATCAGGCGATAGTTAGACACAGAGGATGGGTCGAGGGAGGGCTTTTTGAGGATGGGTGTGATTGAGGCATGTTTGAAAGATGAGGGAAAGACCCCATTTGTAAGTGAAAGTTTGAAGAGGTGTGTTAGATTTGGGATGAAGACTGTGGCAAAGTTAGGGATGAGGTAGGACAGGAGCAGGTCAAGCGTGCAAGTTGTGAGGTGTGATCTTGACAGGAGGGTGGAGAGCTGATCTTTTGTCATGGTGGACAAGCTGGTTTTGAAAGAACAGGGCTGAGGGGCTAAGAGGGGCATTGGGGGCTGCGGGCCAAAGCTTTCTATGATCGTATCGATCTTCTGTTTAAAGAAGGAGGCAAAGTCTTCAGCAGAAATGAGAGGAGGGGTAGGAGGTGCTGTGGGACGGAGTAGAGAATTGAAAGTGTTGAAGAGCTGTTTAGGATTGTGAGACAGGGAGGATATGAGAGATGCAAAGTAAGTTTGTTTTGCGGCAGAGAGCGTGGACTTGAAGCTGGCAAGGGACTGCTTGTATGCGTTGAAGTGCTTGGTAGAATGGGTTCTCTTCCATCTCCGCTCAGTGGCACTGGAAACCTGTCTCAGGGGAAATGAACATGCTCCTACTTATTGGGTCTTCAAGTGAAGATTACAACAGTGACTACAACAGGTAAGAACTTGATCGACTAATACCTAAGATGTGGTGGTAAGGTGTAGGGCAGTGATGGCGAACCTTGGCACTCCAGCTGTTGGAGAACTACAACTACCAGCATGCCTCAACTGCTGCAGGTTGCAAGGGCATGCTGGGAGTTGTAGTTTTACAACAGCTGGAGTGCCAAGGTTAGCTATCACTGGTGTAGGGGGTTAAGAATTATGATTCCCTTTTGTCTTATTTCTCAGACACAAACTAATGCTTGTTATATTATTGTCTTTCTACTAAGCAGAATTATGCTAAAAATTGATACTTAACGCAATGAAATATATGAATAGCACATGTACTGTGACATTTATAAACTTATATGTATGTCTGTTCGCATATACAGTACTGTATTGAGATCAGTACAATTCAGGAGGAAAAAGGAAAAAGAAGGGGGCAGATATACTCTTGACTAGAGATGAGCGGTGTTTGAAGCGAACTGTTCGCCAAGCTCAAATTCGAGCTGTTTTGGGCG
>VIAB01007373.1:37820-51554 GCA_009801035.1 Oophaga pumilio | reverse complement strand
GCTGATATGGCTAAAATGGGGTGACAGATTCCCTTTAAAGGGATGGTGAATTGAGGGTGATCCCTTTATCCCTGCACCGTACAAGACTAGCAGCGGCAGCAGGGGGACTTCAGTACCTGCCGCATACAGCTGGGTTAATTGCCACCTGGCAGCTTCTCCGGGTAAGTGCCGGGGCTGAAGGGCTGGGAACAGGCGATCTGGGGCGGCGCTGGCATAAGGGGGCTCATCCTGGCAGCGAGGGCGCACATCTGGATCCTTTTTGCATCGGCGCAGATAAATTTAGCCCCCAGCTTTGGCCACTGTGTAGGCCGCAACCCAGAAGCTCCACCCACTTTTCTATCGCCTCTCGCCTGGGACGACAGCACTCGCAATTCTCGGTTCCCCCTTCCCCTCCCCCCGTGGAAAGCTCCCGTCGGCCGCAGAAATTTTGGCCCCGGCTTAGGCCTATTCATGGGACAACCCACGAGGCTCCGCCCACTGGATGACAGTTAACCGGCACAGGGAACGATCAGATAAACGCCTCACAGGTCAGAAGCCTCTTAAAGTGAGGCACATATTTTTTTCAGCTGATCTGCGGAAAGATTGGTCAGAATTTCATGCTGTTGACCCGCCAATATCTCAGAGACCTTGGGTTCAGCCCTCTATCCATCATTTGCTGCGGCGTGGATAGCTAAAGCAATGGTCTCCTGCACCTCTCTTTGGATGCGGCTAGCTGCGCTGCGCTATCAGCAGCAAATGTCATCAAAGGGCATTATGGCTTACAGAGTGGAAAACGGACTCTGCGTCCAAAAACTCTGATATCTCTTCCTTACCAGAATGGCCATTTATTTGGAGAAAAGCTGAATCGGCTTATCTTGGATGCTATGGGAAGAAGGAGCAAATTTCTTCTCCAGCGTCCTTTTTCGGCAAAAAAAAGTTTTTGGTCCTAGCGCACCAATACGGGCTGGTCCACTATCATTCTGGATCAGGGCGCTCCCCAAGTAGGGTCAAGGTCCTGTAGGCCCAGTCTCCTGTAGGCCCAGCCAGCAGTGGCAGTGTTGACCCAATCAGTCTGGATCTAAGGGAGCAAGGTCCCAGAGATTTTTCATTCAGTGTCTTCTGGCGTATGTTATGTCAAGACTGTTTTTTTTTGTTGTTTTTTTTCCGCCGTTCACATAGAATGGGTTAGAGACCTGGTGTCTTCCGGAGACAAAAGGGTTCTTCCCTTCCCACCCTCAAAAAAAAAAAAAAATCAGCCGAGAGCAAGGATTTTTTCCAGAGCCATACATTCAGTGCTTCAAAACGGAATCATTGATCCGGTCCCAGAAAACTAAAGGTTCGAGGGGTTCTACTCAAATACGTTTGTGGTCCTAAAAAAAGACGGAACTTTTAGAACCATACTGGATTTCAAACCTCCAAACAAGGGTCTGTCTTTTCTGAATGGTGTGTTTCTGTTTGGTCATTACTTTGATAAAAAAAAAAAATTCTAATTTCTAGCATCCATCGACATTTCGAGATGATAACCTCTATATTTCGATTTTTGTTTTTCCGCCTTACTAGAAATTCCTGCAGTTCACAATTAGCGAACAGTATTTTCAGTTCACAGTTTTACCCTTCCTACTTGGACAACCTTCTAATCTAGGGTCCGTCCTTCCAGAACTATGTGGAGTGCGTTTGTATCACTTGCAATATTCTTTCTTGCCTGGGCTGCCTGAAAAATCGTAAAGCAAGTCTTCCCCCGTTCCAGCCCAGCGAATGTCCTTTCTAGAAATTACTCGGGACACCTTCCGACGGGGTGATGTTCCCTCAAGACAACGTCCTAGCACTTCATCAAAGAGGCCGCGCACTTTGTCACTCATCCTGTCATTCCATCCGGTTTGCCAGCACGGTACTGGGAAGAATGGTGGAAGCAATGGAAGCGGTTCCCTTCGTTCAGCTGCATCTCCGTCCCCTGCAGCAGGCTCTTCTAGCGGCTTGGGACAGAAACCCGTTCTCTCTAGACCGCCGATGCCCTTGCGGGTCAGGCAGCCTCTCAGGTGGGGACATCGAGGTCTTCTCTCATCCAGGGGAAATCCTTTCTCCCGGTTCAATGTCTAGTGGTGACTACCGACGCCAGTCTCCTTGGCTAGGGATCGGTCCTTCGTCGCCACACTGCTCAAAGGCGCTGGTCAACTCGGGTGTCGAGCCCCCCGATGATCTGGCTAGCCCTGCAGCAGTTCCATTATCTCCTGGAGGGTCACCCCATCCGATTTCAATCGGACAAAGCCACGCCTGTGGCATATATCAATCATCAAATGGGTACCTGCAGCAGGGCGGCCATGCGCGAAGTAGCCCATATTCTCCGTTGGGCAGAGAGGAACCACTCGGTATTTTCAGCAGTGCATATCCCAGTTGTGAAAAACTGGGCGGCAGTTTTTTCCTAACCGTCAAAGTCTTGCCTTGGGACAGTGGGAACTTCATCTGGAGGTCTTTAAACAGATCTGTATTTGTTTAAAGACTCTGGACGTGGTTCTGATGGCTTCAAAATTGAACGCCAAGATATTCCACTTCAGAGCTCAGTCTCGGGATCCCAAGACCACCGAGGTGGATGCACGGGTCTCTCTGTGGCATCAGATTCGTCTTCCGTATGTGGTTTCCCTGCTTTCTTTACTTCTGACTGTCATCAGGAAGGTCAAGGCGGAAGGGACTCCAGTAATCCTAGTCGCCCCGGTTTGGCCACACTGGGTGTGGTATGCAGAGTTGGTGCAGATCCTCGCCGATGTCCCGTTGCGACCGCCGGATCGTCCAGTTGTGATCTGCCAACATCCGATTTGTCATGAGATCTCGGGCCCTGTGTTTTGCGGCTTGGCAGTTGAAGCCTGGGTGCTATCTCAAGCTGGGTTCTCTTATCAGGGGTTTCCCACCATGATTAGCGTTTAGAAGCCTGCATCAGCTAGCATGTATCACCACATCTGATAACCATTTTTGCATGGTACAGGGACTGTGGATGTTCTCGTGTCTTCTCTGTTCCCTCCATTTTGGCGATTTTTTTTTTTTTTTTTTTTTCCCAGACTGGCCTGGTTAATCAGGTTTGGCGCTCAGCTCTCTCAAAGGCCAAATCTCGGCCTTATCCGTTTTATTCCAGCGCAGGATTGCTTCTAATCTGCGAGTGAGGTCTTTCCTTCAGGGGGTCTCCCATGTGGTACCCCCCTATAGAATGCCGTCAGAGGCCTGGGGACCTTATTTTTGTCCTGGCTACTCTTCAGCAGACGCCTTTCGAACCGTTGCAGGACGTCTCGTTGCCAGTTCTCGGAAAGACACCTTTCTTGTCGCAGTGACGTCGCAGGGTCGTCTATCAGGCAAGTCTCGGAGCTGGCCACTCTGTCCTGTCGAGTTCCTTTCCTGATTTTCCACCGGGACAAGGTGGTCATCGAATAGTCTCCTTTCTTTTTTGTTCAAGGTGGCCTCTTCTTTCCACCTTAACGAGGACATTGTCTTTCTCTCTTTTTGTCCAGCACATCGGGAAGGATGAGTTCTTCACACCCTAGATGTAGTGAAGGCGCTCAGAAAGTATGTCTCGAAGATGACGCCCTTCCATAGGTCGGACGCCCTACTCGTACTTCCTGAGGGTCTCGGGCATGGTTTAGCTGCTTCAGGGTCACAATAGCCAATGGATTCACTTGGCTATTCAGAAGTCCTACTGCATCAGAGGCACGCCTATCCCAGCGGGGATTAAGGCACACTCTACTCAGGCGGTAGACGCTTCTTGGGCCACTCGGCATCGGGCATCGGCAGAACAGGTCTATAAGACTGCGACTTGGTACAGCCTACACTCTGACTTCTGCACATGCGGCCCTTCACAGACGTAGTCAGCAAGCGGCGGTAGTGCAACTTTAGTCAGTTGGTACATGGGGTTCGATCTGTTATGTGGTTCCTCACCCAGGGACTGCTTTGGGACTTCCCATGGTCTGTGTCCCCCAATGAGGTGAAGGAGAAATAGGGATTTTTGTGTACTCACCGTAAAATCCTTTTCTCCGAGCCAATCATTGGGGGACACAGCACATACCCTGTTAATGGCTTTGTGCTTGTTCTGTAATTTGACATGTTATACCTTTATATGTTGTTATTGATCTCCTACTGCTTTTGCACTGAACTGGTTCTCTGGGAGCCAGCATGAGGGTGTATACTGCAGAGGCGGAGCTAACTTTCTTTGTATTACTTAATGTCAGCCTCCTGGTGCCAGCAGCATAACACCCACGGTCTGTGTCCCCCAATGATTGGCTCGGAGAAAAGGATTTTACGGTGAGTACACAAAAATCACTATTTTACATGTTCCTATGTACTTGTCGTTATTCAGCCCGTAGTAAATGCTGTGTTTTCTGAACGCTTCCATACCTGCTGCATTAATAGGATATCCTGTACTTACCAATAAGAAAGGCCTGGTCTTTCTCTAAGTGATCTGCAGCTGATAAGTGTTTTTGTGAGTCTCCTATGATGGCGCTGATATCATCCTTATATTGTGCATTTTTCTGTGATGAGATCAAAACAATTACTGCCATCCATAATATGGCTAAAAGTAAAAGAGGCCAGAATGCAAACCCATTTTTTTAAGAATACACATCCGGAAATATAGAATATCCACCTCATGTCACATCAAGTTGATTTTATTAGATAATTTTAATCTGTTAATGTATAGTTGGTGGCTGATCCCACCAATATCGCTGGGTAAGACTGCCCTTGATGTGCTTTAAAGGGATTTTCCAGAACTGTGATAATGATGGCCTATCCTTTAGTTAGGTCATTATAAGACTGGTGGGGGTCAAATATCCCACTAATCAGATGTTTGCAGCTCCAGCAGTGGTAGGCTGTGCACGGTGTGAGCCAGAACAGCGCAGCTCCATACACTGTGTAGTGGCCATTCTTGGATACCGTATTGAGTGAATGGGAGCCAAGCTGCAGTAGCCCAGAGTGGCCACTACACGGTGTATGCAGTTGTAGATTTTCCGGGAGCCCTGTCAAAAATAAAAAAAATCCTCAAATATGTACTATATAGTAGTAGTTCAGCTTAAACCACTTATATTAGAGATGGTGAGAATGTATTCCCATTACTTCGTCCAAGACAATAACAATAATAATTTTATTTATATAGCGCCAACATATTCCGCAGCACTTTACATTTTAGAGGGGACTTGTACAGAGAATAGACATTACAGCATAACAATAAACACAGATCAAAGTAGATACCAAGAGGAATGAGGGCCCTGCTCGCAAGCTTACAATCTATGAGACAAGACAATGATCTGTTGACCTTGGACGGCAGTGGGAGTACTGCCTCTTACCTGCCGGCATGCGCGACATCACATGTCCATCACACCGCAAAGATTTTGCGCTAAGCTGGCTAATCAAAAGATGAATCATGAATGTCGGCAGGTAAGAGGCAGTACTCCTGTATAATAGCCACAGACCACTGTTGTGGCCGAAGCAATGGGACATGCAAATCGATTCACACCAACTCTAATTTATAAAGCCAGAAAATCATTTTATGCAGCTAAACAGCTCTAAGTTTTGTTGACATCCTGGTAATGGGCAATCTTTTGTCTCCATCTGCCATCACTTCACCCCACTCCTATAACTCTTCCTGTATGATATCGGAGCCAATGCAGCTCTGGTATCTGTGCCTCTGCACTTTGTGAAGATCTGCAACTGCCTGCTGTTGGGTGAGACTGTGGTACCAATACAGCTGTAGTCTCCCTTGCACAGTTGCCACTGTCCCCTTTTGGAAGTCTATGCTGCAGTACATCGCTCCTCTCAGACCCTCTATGTAGAGCCCCATCCTGCAGCACAATGCTCCTCTCAGCCCCTCTATGTACAGCCCCATCCTGCAGCACAATGCTCCTCTCAGTCCCTCTATGTACAGCCCCATCCTGCAGCACAATGTTCCTCTCAGTCCCTCTATGTACAGCCCCATCCGGCAGTACACTGCTCCTCTCAGACCCTCTATGTACAGCTCCTGATAGGCAGAGATAATCAGGAGTCCTGATTACTGGGAGTAGAGGATGCAGGGAACATGATCGTCACTAATTTGTCAGCGATTCCCCGACGGCAGAAACAGCTGGGATCATGAAAGTACGATCCAACTTCTGCACTTTTGAGAGTGCAGAGGAGGAAACGGGGATCAAACATATCCGATCCTAGAACTTCAGCACTGCTTCTAAACTTACGTCAGCAGTTCTATATACTGGGCACTGAGGTTCGACTGAAAATCCATGTGGGCTGTATATGGAACGTCATCACACCGTCTTAACATTAGACAGGAACAGATTTTTTAATATAAGTATCTTACATCTATTCCAGCATTTCTGCGGGAGAGCTTAGGGGAAAATAAAAAAAACATCTTAGACAACCCCTTTAATTTACTCACCAATTTCAGTCTGCAGTTCTCCATGATGACCAGCTCCAGCCTTCTGTTTGTTTCATAAATTTCTTTGTCAATCAGCTTTAAAGTTTCAAGATCACCCTGAAGTTTTTCAAAAGCAGATTTTCTAAGAGCTTTTAAAGAAGCCTTCTTTGTGTCCTGATGAAGGAATAGAAACGTTAATCTGTATGTGTTTCGGATATGTCTATTTTCAGAAGGCCCCCAGCTGCGGTGAAAACCTGTCAACATCTCATGATGGCATTGATGGGGGCTATAGGAGTCATTACATGTGTTAATCAGCATTCGCACCATTTAAATGTCACTGTCAATCACTGACAGCGGCATTTAAATGGCAGCGTTCTGAGTTAGCTGTGTTCAACACTGATACAGGCGGTTGCAGACCGTGTAACACAGCCGGCATCTGCCGCACATAGTTCAGTCTCAGCTCAGATGTAGGATGTACAATTATCTTACAGCCGTGAAGTGTTTAAAGGGTATATTCACACATGTGGGTTTTCCAAGGAAGGATGTGGATTTCATGCAGAACCAATCAATGTGAATGGGGTTTTCCTTTCACATGTAAATTAAAAATTTCCATATAGAATTCCAGATTTTCTTGTAGCATCTCACTTATTTTGATAGAATTGCAAAAAATTAGCCCAAATAAACGATAATGGGTTTAGTTCTAGTGCGGATCTGCTGCACACCCACGGCACATTGCAGCAGCAGAAATCTACACAACTACTTTACCTTTAGCTTATAATTGGCTTCAATATCCCTGGAGATTGTGTTAATGGATCCCTCCAAGGCTTTCTGTTTGTTTTTCATGGCTGTGATATTTAAGAAGATATTTTAAGCCACTTATTGAATAAAATTTGCATTTGTCAGAATAATTGATCTTTGTTCACATCATCCCTATTGTTCCAGTATTTCTGTTTCGTTATTGGAACAGAAGTACAAACATAACATCGGTGATGACTCCCATACAGGATAGACATCGACTATAGTCAGCATCCCATCATGATGGAATTTTGTTTGGCTCTTTTTTAATATAGAATCTGCATTGGAAGGTCCAAAGCAGATGTGAACATAACCCAACCTATCCATCTGTTTTACTAATAACCCACACATTTTCTGGTCTGCTGCCTTACCACTAGATTTCTTTTTCAGGTCTTCATAATTTCCATGCTTCTTGTTGCATATGTCCTCAGCTGCATCCATGATGGGAATGTTCTTGTCCAGATTCTCTTGCCGATTTTCTAAGTCTAAAATTGTATGCTTTATTTTCTCCTATAACACAAAGCATAAAAATCACACTTCTTTCAAAGAAATCAATAAGTATTGCACTCAACCTCAATGGCCTATATGCACACTTACTACATAACCTCCACGGCCTGTATGCACACTCACCACGCAAGACTCCATTCCTGAACAAAAAGCATGTTCAAGCGCATTTAAAAGTTTGCTCAACAACATTTAGACAAGCCTGGATGGCATAATGTACACCATGTTTGGAGGCCAAAAGGCACTACATATCACCCAAAACACCATACCATCAGTGAAGTTAGGTGGTAGGAACATCAAGGTGTGAGTCTGTTTTTCAGCATACAATACTGGCAAACTTCTTATAAGTGAAGGAAGAATAGACCAAGACATTCTTGATAAAAATCAGCTGCCATCTACCAGGATGAGGAAAATGAAACAAGGGTGGACATTTCAGCAAGACAACAATCCCAAACACAAAACCAAGGAAACTGGGGGCGTGGCCTGGCTGATCTGGAGAGAGGACGTGTTTTCTGTGGGCTCCTGCCTAATCTGAAAAAATTTGGAGAAAGAACCCCCTTTTATATACAGTACAGACCAAAAGTTTGGACACACCTTCTCATTCAATGATTTTTCTGTATTTTCATGACTATGAAAATTGCAGAATCACACTGAAGGCATCAAAACTATGAATTAACACATGTGGAATTATACATTACACTTTACAAAAAAGTGTGAAACAACTGAAAATATGTCTTATATTCTAGGTTCTTCAAAGTAGCCACCTTTTGGTGCCGCTGCAAGATGCTGTGGTAGCCATGCTGGTTCAGTATGCCTTCAATTTTGAATAAATCCCCAACAGTGTCACCGGCAAAGCACCCCCACACCATCACACCTCCTCCTCCATGCTTCACGGTGGGAACTAGGCATGCAGAGTCCATCCATTCACCTTTTCTGCGTGCAAAGCAGTAATCAAAGCAAAAGGTGGCTACTTTGAAGAACCTAGAATATAAGACATATTTTCAGTTGTTTCACACTTTTTTGTAAAGTGTAATGTATAATTCCACATGTGTTAATTCATAGTTTTGATGCCTTCAGTGTGAATGTACAATTTTCATAGTCATGAAAATACAGAAAAATCTTTGAATGAGAAGGTGTGTCCAAACTTTTGGTCTGTACTGTATATATATATATATATCATTCCCCCGGACTAAGCTGGTGGCCCTCTTTGCCCTTTGGGGGTGACCCCGTAGTTACAGGGTAACAATTGCTGTCCCCACAAGACCCTGAAGGACCAACAAGAAGTGGAGAGATGCCATTTTCCCGCTTTGGACCTTTCCCAGAGGAGCCGACACTAAGGCAGTGGTGACTGGCATAAAGGTACAGGGGGCGCGGTTACCTCGCGGAGTCTCTTGTCCCCGCTACCCCCCACCACGGGCTCCAGTGGTTGCAGACCCGGCTGTGCGAGTTTCTCCGGTGTGCCATCGGCTCCCCCTCTCCTCCCTGAAAGAACAGAGGTGTGCGCCTCACTATAAGTTGCGATGGGCTTGCGTGCTGCCGGGGAACGTGGCGTCTCCCACTGACTTCTCTCCTGGGGCGAGGTTTGAGCTTACCCGGGACGGCATCCCGGAGTCTTTCCTCACAGCTGGCGCCATCTTGGAGACGGAGCCCTGTGGCACTCTGAGAGCCTGGAACGGCGATAGAGGGATCTGCTCCCTGGCAGGGACTTACAGAGCGCACGGTCACTGATTGCTCCCTCTGTATGCTCGGTGCAGGCTGAATTAGTGGAGAGAGGGATTTGCACCGAGAGAAAAAAAATAAAAGGGAGTGTAAAAGGAACAGGAGCTTAATCAAGGCTCCTATACCTAAGAGACAGACATATTAAAACCATATAAAGAAGAAATAAATCCGCTTGGATGATATACGCAGACTGCATTTCTGAATCTTCTTTTATAAAACCTTTGAACTCTCTCACAACTTTTCTAATAAGCCACAGAGGCTTGATATACCTTTATTATTGTACTACTTCCTCACTGCGATTGAAGATAATAAAAAGACTGGGGAGAAGTGGTACTCCACTGCCACCTACTGGCTGATATTGGCACAACCTGTGATATCCTGGTGGGTTTCCGGGAGCGGGACGTCCAGCGTGACCACCTTTTAAACCAGCTCCTGCCTATACAGCCCAGTCTGCTAGATACCACCACTGTCAGCAAAGAATTTGACTGAGTGTGTATGAGATTTCCCCCCATCTCTGCTGACTTTCAGGAACTGTAGCCTCTTTTCTTCTTTCCGGAAGCCCTGTGTGTGGATCACGCGACATTAAAAAGGAGGAGCCTATGGACCGTGCTATAGTGTTGGTGTGGTTTTCCTGATGGCCATTTCTGCCGGTCTTAAAAGGAACATTATGGTCAAAGCTAAATACACTGCCTGCCGACTACACAACTCTCCTCTAGCTTGCTATCTGGGGATATATGTGGCAAATATACACCACTCCTTATCCGCTTAGATCCCGCCATCCAAGACCATGATACTGTAATCGAACTATGACAGTCTTCCTACTCCCCAACCCACTGCGGCCTATAACCTGTTAATCCGATAACCTCTTCTGCTGCACACTGACCGGCTACCTCTCCCTAATTGCGGTGAGTTGTAAAGGACAGATATCTAATAAAAGCCCAAGCGGGGAGATTTAATCGTTCACAGGTGCCTTCATTGCTCAGCGCACAATCAGCATCTACGATCCACAAAAGCAAATCCGCCTTGAAACCACCTAAACAATCTGCTAAAAGTTCACACCACCAACCCGCTTCTCTACTGCCTGTGTTACCGATGGACGACAGTTTACCTCCAACGCAACTCTGCGTTGTTGAGCTGCTCTGAATCCTCTCTACAAGACTCTGCACAGGCAACTTTAATGGCCCAAGAGGTCTCCAAGCTACTGATGCCATTATTCGACAAACGGTTTGACGTTCTTCATACCGCCATCAATACAGCTATGGCTCAAATTACCACTAACTCTCAAAAAATTACGGAACTGAAAATTAGAGTTCAATCCAATGAAATGGAGCTTGCAAGGCTACAGACCTCTCTCCAGCAAAGTCAGATCTCAGAGCGAGAAACGCACGATAAGTTAGAGGACTTGGAAAACAGAGACCGCCCTAGCAATCTGCGTTTTGTTGGTGTCCCAGAATCAGTAGGCGGTGAACATTTTATGGAATACCTTACCAAAGATTTCCCTGCTGCCCTTCAGTTGGACCTTGGTAAAGAGTCAATGATGATAGAACGAGCACACAGAATAGGGCCCCCAAGGTCTGCCCAGAACGGCTGAAATATCAGGCCTCACCCGGTTATAGCAAAATAATTAATTGGGCCGTGAAAGAAAGGGTCTTAAGAGTAAATCGTCGACAACGAGAACTGACTGTCTCCAGATCTCAACCCCATAGAAGAGGGATTTGAAAGTCCTTGCTGCCCAGTGACAGGCCCAAAACATCACTGCTTTAGAGGAGACCTGCATGGAGGAATGGGCCAACATACCACCAACAGTGTGTGGCTACCTTGTGAAGACTTACAGAAAACGTTTGACCATTGCCAAAGGATACACAAGGTGGGCAATTTATATGGATACACCTAAATAAAATTGGAATGGTTGGTGATATCATTTTACTGTTTGTGGCACGATATTTGTTCGTGCCTGCGGCTCTCTGGAACCAAAAGGGATGAACACATCTTGTTGCTATACATTGCACAGACCTTGCCCTGGGACCCAGGATGAATATGCCTCAGACACCAGACTCCAACACCACCTACACCTCACCACACTTGCGTTTTTTGTCATGGAACGTGGCGGGCCTTAACACTCCCCTCAAACGCAAAAAAGTTTTAATGCACATGAAACAATTCTTGCCAGATGTGATCTTTCTTCAAGAGACACATTGGAGGGCTGACAAGCCTGGTAAATTATCAGCACCTTGGTTAGGGGACTGTTATGCTGCCTCACAAACTGCATCATCATGCGGAGTAGCCATCCTTATTAACAAGGGCCTGCCATATTCCATCCAAGACTCTGTCAGCGATAGCCAGAGTAGATATCTGATTCTGAAAGTAGAAATAGCTGGTAAAATATATTTTTTGGTCAATCTCTATGCTCTCAACCATGACCAACATCACCTCTACACAACAATTCTTCAGATTCTTTTAGGACTTAGGCCTAACCATGTAATAGTAGAAGATTTTAACTTTTTAACCTTTTTAACTAAACTTTTCTTCAAGGAGCTTCTATCGACTAATTTACAGACTCACGCACAATAGCTCTCCCTGCCCTCTTACACTTCCCTTATATGGAGCTGCCGGCTGAAATACGAGTTAACCCACTCCTGATGTCTACATGGAAGGCATGGCAGAAGATACGCCGACAGTTCCAGCTCACTCCTTGGGTGTCTCTCCTTCTTCCACTCGTTGGTAACCCTCACTTTCAAAATAGACGTTCTCACCCCATCTTCTATCAATGGTACTCTCAGGGTATAACATCTATTAAACACCTAGTCAACCTCGAGGAACTAGGATCAAAACTAGGGGGGGCAAGCCATGGTCGTTCAGGTTGTAAAATTTTAGAACGAAAAAGGTGAATGAAACGAAAATGAACAAATGACCGCCATACACAACACAATCCCCTATACCAAGACCAATAATATCACATACAAGGAGAAATACCGCCATGATCGATCCTATTATGTAAACAATTCATTGATTTTAAACTTCTCTTTGCAGTCTTCTGTTCAGCAGGGGGGCTTCAAGCTCATGCGTGCTCATCACACACTGACACTGAGCCACTCACACTGCCCTTTCCAGACACAGCAGCTAGATTGATCTTTAGGGGAAAAAAAAATGAAGGATATTAGACAGATAGAAATCCAGACAAATTGGAGGCAGCACACCGTTTGTAGTGAAAAAAAAAGCTATTTAATGAGGCCAAAAGGCGACATTTCGGTCCAAACAACAGGAACCTTTCTCAAGCCTTGAGAAATGTTTCTGTTGTTTGGACCAAAACGTCGCCTTTTGGGCTTATTAAATAGCTCTTTTTTTCACTACAAACGGTGTGCTGCCTCCAATTTCTTTAGATTTCTATAATTGAGGTTTGGTATTTGCCTGGGGGGCTCTGCATCCGGTCTCTTTCTTTGTGCTGCTCTAATTTGCTTCTTTTTAGATAGATAGATAGATTAATAGATTTTAGCATGGAATGCAAGCAGATTCCACCCTGAAATATGCCCCATCATTGTCCCCTTCTTGTAGTAATATGCCCCATCATTGTCCCCTTCTTTTAATAATGTGCCCCATCATGGTCCCCTTCTTGTAGTATTGTCCCATAATGATCCCCTCCATGTAGAAATGTGCCCCATCCTGATCACCTTCATGTAGAAATGCAGAAATTGCCCATTCCACCACCTCCTTAATTTCCTACTCCCCTATCACCCCCATCATTGCCCTTTCCACCATTATTGTCCTTTCCACTACCACCATCATTGCCTTTTCCCCCACCACCCCTATCATTGCCCATTCCACCACCTCCATCATTTCCTCTTTACCAACCCCATTATTGCTATTTCGATCACCCCATCATTGCCTTCTCAGTCACCCCATCATTGCATTCTCCTCCACCACCACATCATTGCCTTCTCCGTCACCCCCCATCATTGCCTTCTCCATCACTCCCTTCATTGTCTTTTCCATCCCTCCCATCATCCCCATAATTGCCTTCTCCATCCCTCCCATCATGCCCTTCTCGGTCCCTCCCATCACCCCCTTCTCCATCCCTCGCATCATCCCCATTATTGCCTTCTCCATCCCTCCCATCATTGCCTTTTCATCACTCCCATTATTGCCTTCTCCATCACTCCCATCATTGTCTTCTCCATCACTCCCATCATCCCCTTCTCCATCCCTCCCATCATCCCCATTATTGCCTTCTTCATCACACCCATCATCCCCATCACTGCCTTTTCCATCACTCCCATCATCCCCGTCATTGCCTTTTCCATCACTCCCATCATCCTCGTCATTGCCTTCTCCATCCCTCCCATCATGCCCTTCTCCATCCC
>VIAB01007372.1:92082-103244 GCA_009801035.1 Oophaga pumilio | reverse complement strand
ACTTTTGAATCTGACCGACCTGTTTCGCTCAACTCTAGTGCTCGCCCATCACTAATGAAAAGCTCTTGTAAGCCTGGGTGCATGGACATTGCCCTCCGGCTCCCATGAATTAACTTCTGGTCCGTAACCCCTCCATTGTACCAAATATTGTAGTTTCCCTCTAAATTATCTAGAGTCCAAAAATTCATCCACAATGTATTCTTCTTCACAATGGACTTTTTCTGGTGGGGGAGGTGGCTGAGTTCTTCCTGGAAATGGGTTCTCAATGAATGGCTTGAGCAAGGACACATGGAACACATGGTGAATTTTAAGGCTGCTGGGAAGTTTTAAATAGAAAGCATCCGGGTTAATTTGTGCAGAAATTTGAAAAGGTCTTATGATTTTTTGACCCAATTTAGAAGACGGTATGTTTGTCTTCAGATTTTTGGTAGAAAGCCAATCCTTGTCGCCGACCTGAAGGGTAGGAGGGACGTTGCGACATTTATCTGCTGTTTCTTTGTAATCTTCTTGGGCCTTTTGTAACATCTCAGTTAGTTATTTTTGAGCTTTCTGCAATTCTCTAAGTCTGTTTGTAACAACAAGAACTGAAGTATTAAATGGAAGATTAGGAATAAATACTGGATGCAAGCCATAGTTAGCAAAAAATGAGCTTTGGGATGTAGAACTGTGTTTGGAGTTACTATAGGCAAATTCTGCTGTTGGGTAAATAATACATCCAGTCTTCCTGTAGGTAAGAAACAAAACAGCGCAGGTATTGTTCAAGGGTTTAGTTAGTTCTTTCAGTCTGGCCATTGGATTGTGGGTGGAAGGCAGAAGACAGATTAACAGTAACTCCTAATGCTGCACAGAAACTTTTCCAAAATCTCGATGTAAACTGAACACCTCTATCAGAAATGACATTGTCAGGAATTCCATGCAGCCTAAGTACCTCTTTGACCACTAATTCTGTGGTTTGTTCAGTGGTAGGAATCCCTTTAGTCGGAATAAAATGTGCCATCTTTGTGAGCGAATCCACTACAACAAGGATTACAGTCATTTCTTTAGAGGGAGGTAGGTCCACGATAAAATCCATTGAAATTGATCCCCAAGGTCTGGATGGAACTAGAAGAGGTTGAAGGAGTCCTAGAGGAGAAGATCGTGGCGTCTTGTTCCGTGCACATGCTAAACAGGAAGAAACATATTTTCTCACATCCTTCATACAATTAGGCTGCCAAAAAGAACCAAGCAGTTCTTGTGTTTTCATTATTCCAGGGTGTCCTACAAGTTTAGAATCATGGACATGTTTGAGGACTTCAAGTCGAGCAGATTTGGGGACATATATTTGGTGGTTCTGCATGCAAAAACCCTACATAAAAGAAAGCTCAATGTCTTTAGAAGGATGGTTGAGAAAGAAGTCAGTTTGGTATCTTTCTTTAATTTTTATCAAAAATTCTTTGGAGTCAAGTATTCCCCAAAAAATTTTTGGACTTAGAATGGTACAATCAGTGCTGGACCTCTCCTGAGGTCCAGGTTCAGCAAATTTCCTGGAAAGAGCATCAGCCTTGTCATTTCTTGAACCAGGCCGATAAGAAATTATAGAATTAAACACGGAGAAAAATAAGGCCCAACGTGCTTGTCTTACAGACAACCTCTTAGCTGTATTGATAAATTCTAAATTTTTGTGGTCAGTAAGGACAGTCACCGGATAATTGACACCTTCCAAAAGATGTCTCCATTCAGAGAAGGCAACTTTAATAGCTAAAAGTTCTTTATTTCCAATGTCATAGTTCTTTTCTGCAGCTGCCATGGTATGAGAAAGAAATGCACATGGATGAAGCTGCATTTTATCTCCAACTTGCTGTGATAAAATGGCTCCCACCGCAGACTCTGAGGTGTCTACTTCAACAACAAATGGCAGTTCAGCATTTGGATGGACAAATAATGAATGGTGCAGAAGTAAAAAGTGTCTGTAATACGATTATGCTAGTGTCCTATGGAGACCGATGACGTGGGTCAGAATGAAGACAAGCACGGTATATCACAGTTCAAGATATATATATATTGTAGAGAGATGAACTTCAGATAACTGATGTAAACTGCAACTCTACAGATAAGCAGGCAATAAACAGTCTCAAAAATTTGCAGATAATAACAGTAAAGATCGAGGGTGTGGGTACAAGTCCAGCAATGCAGGATTCAGAGGTCCAGAGCCCGGACTGGCTCCTAGTGGAGGGAAGACCATAGCAGAGGTGGGTGCAGAGCAGGTGTAGAGCAACAGAGTCTTTCCAATGGTAAGTAAATCCATAAGCAAGCGGGGTATTCCAAGGAATAGAAGAACAAGCAGGTTGCAAGTCCTTGAGCTTGGCAGCAAGTGAGTAACAAGATACACAAGCAAGGTATAGTGTGCAGAGTTCCTTTATATATGCAGCAGACAGGAAACAAGGAGTATCAGAAAGAAAACAAGATGGCCCCCGTGAAGCCAGTAACTCCATCTTGGGTCAGGGCAGAATCCAACAGAACTAAGGGCAAGAACAGACAAAACAGGTAGGCAATCCCAGCCCTTACAATGTCTTACGTGCATCTGGAGACCAAAAAAAGACTTTGATTTTCTTTGTGAGTGAAGTAACTGGTAAAAAAAAAATTTAAAAAGTTTTTAATGAATCTTCTGTAGAAATTCTATAAGGCGCTGAACATCTTTTAAATTTCTTGGGGTAGGCCAGTCAACTACAGCTCTGATTTTACTGGGATCCATGCTCAGACTTTCTGGGGAGATGATATATCCCAGAAATTGAGTTCTGGTTTGTTCAAATTCACATTTTTCGACTTTGGTATATAGATGGTTTCCCTGTAGACGTTCCAGGACTAACTGGACATGTCTGAGATGCTTCTTCAAGGTATATGAAAATATAAGAATGTCATTGAGATAAACAACAACAAACTGATCCAAGAAATCTTGAAAAACATCATTGATGAAGTGCGGAAAGGTGGCAGGGGCATTGCTAAGGCCAAAAGGCATAACCAGGTATTCAAAATGTCCATATCTAGTTCTGAAGGCAGTTTTCGACTCATCTCCTGGGCGGATTCGTATGAGATTATAAGCCGCTATTACCAGGAAAGATCTTTGAACAAATTATTAAACAACATGTATGTAAGTACCTGGATAAGAATGAAGTGATTAAACAGAGTCAGCATGGGTTTGTAACTAATAAGTCATGTCAGACTAACTTAATTTCCTTCTATGACAGAATCACTGACTGGGTGGCTCAGAGAAATTCTGTAGATATAGTATATCTTGACTTCAGCAAAGCATTTGACAAAGTATCTCACACAATCCATATTGAAAAAATGACTAAATATGGAATGGACAAGGCAACTGTTAGGTGGATTCATAACTGGCTTAGTGATCGGACCCAAAGAGTGGTCGTAAATGGCTGCACATCCAGTTGGAAGAATGTCTCAAGTGGGGTACCACAAAGCTCTGTTTTGGGCCCTGTATTGTTCAACATCTTTATCAATGATTTAGATGAAGGAATTGAGGGTAAGCTGATTAAATTTCCTGATGACACAAAGCTAGGAGGGATAGCTAATACTAGAGAAGAGAGAGAGAGGATTCAAAAAGATATAAATAAACTGGAGCAGTGGGCAGCAACTAACATAATGGTTTTTAATAGGGAAAAATGCAAAGTACTACATCTGGGCAATAAAAATGAAAAAAGCATATACAGAATGGGTGGGAGGAATAGGGCTAAGCAACAGCACATGTGAAAAAGACTTGGGTATACTAATAGATCACAGACTGAACATGAGTCAACCGTGTGATGCAACAGCAAGATCGGTATATACAATTCTAGGATGTATTAACAGAAGCATACAGTCTAGATCACGTGAAGTCATTATTGCCTTCTACTCCTCTTTGGTCAGACCTCATCTGGAATACTGTGTCCAGTTTTTGGGCACCAGATTTTAAAATAAGACATCAACAAACTGGAACAAGTTCAGAGAAGAGCCACCAGAATGGTGACCAGTCTGCAAACCATGTCCTATGAGGAACGGTTGCAGAATTTGGGAATGTTTAGCTTGCAAAAGAAGACTGAGAGGAGACTTAATAGCTGTCTACAAATATCTCAAGGGCTCTCACATTGCAGAAGGATCATCTTTATTCTCATTTCCACAAGGAAAGACTAGAGCAATGGGATGAAACTGAATGGGAGGAGACACAGATTAGATATTAGAAAAAACTTTTTGACAGAGTGATCAATGAGTGGATCAGGCTGCCACGAGAGGTGGTGAGTTCTCCTTCAATAGAAGTCTTCAAACAGAGGCTGGACAAATATCTGTCTTTGATGATTTAGTGACTCCTGCTTTGAGCAGGGGATTGGACCAGATGGCCCAGGAGGTCCCTTCCAACTCTACCATTCTATGATTCTATGATTCTATTAGCTTGAGTTTGGTAAAAATTCTGGCAGAATGCAGTCTCTCCAGCAACTCAGGAATTAAGGGGCATGGTTAGAAAAATATTTAGACTTGAGAGTCCTCAGTGGTTGATACCTTTTAATGGCTAACTGAAAAGATGGTAACAAATTGCAAGCTTTCGAGACTACTCAGGTCTCTTCATCAGGCTAAACTAATACAAAATCTGAAGAATCACATATTTATATACACATGTATACACATTTATATAAATATGTGATTCTTCAGATTTTGTATTAGTCTTCGCCTGATGAAGAGACCTGAGTAGTCTCGAAAGCTTGCAATTTGTTACCATCTTTTCAGTTAGCCATTAAAAGGTATCAACCACTGAGGACTCTCAAGTCTAAATATTTTTCTATCTACTGGCTAACACGGTACGAAGATACACATCTTTCCTATATCAAAATGGGGGCATGGTTAGCAATTTTTAATAGTAATTTTTTAAATTTCTCTATAATCAATACATGGCCGCAGGGTTGAGTCCTTTCTACAAAAAACAACAGTGCTCCAGCTGGTGAAAAAGAAGGTTGAATAAAACCTTTCTAGAAATTTTCGTCTTGTTATTCCTTTAGTACTTTTAATTCTGGCTCAGAAAGATTGTAAATTCGCCCAAATGGAATGGAGGCTCAAGGAAGTAATTCAATGGGACAGTAGTACGGACGTTGATCGGTTTTCACTGAACTGCTGGTACAGAGATGGTAGATAATCACAATTCAGATGAGAAATCTCGCATACTTGAATTTGTTTGAGAACAGATACATTAGCATGGCAATTGTTCGTACAGTACTCAGAAGGTAAGGTAATGGTCCTCGTTGCCCAGTTGATAGATCGGTTATGAATTGAAAACCAGGGAATTCCTAGAATAACTGGAAATTTTGGAGATGAGATAAGATGAAAACTAACTGCTTCATGATGATTCGGTTCAATATAGATTTCCAGTTCAATTGTCTTGAGAGTAACAGGTCCAGACAATAACGGTGATCCATCCACAGTTTCCATACCGATTGGCATGGATTTAGTCCTACTTGCAATGTTATTATCAAGTGTGAATTGTTAGTTCATGAAATTCCCTCCTGCTCCAGAATCTAACAAGGCAGAACATTGCATTTTTTGTCTCCCAATTATGACCTGTATGGGAACTACAAATTGAGATGATGGTGATTGCTCTATGCCCTTATCCTGCATTACAAATGAGATGGTCTGCATAGCCAGATCTGGCCATTGAAAAAGGTCTAAATCGCTTTCAGTTTTGGCATTAGTGAAAGCTATGTTCCTTTTATTAGGACAGTTGATTGCAAAATGCCCAGTGCCACAATAGAGACAGATTCTCTCTGTATGCCGCCTCTCCTTCTCTACTGCAGACAGAAGTTTTTGGATAAAGAAGAAAACTCGGCACTCAACTTAAGATTATCGGGTAAGCGATTTAATGGTGTCAACAGGAAAAACAGAGGTGATATCCACCATAATAACGGAAATGTTTCGGTCCTGATGCTGGACCTTTATCAGTCACAGTGGACTGGTGTATAGGGTTAAGTGGACCCACAGAAGCCGGATGCAACAAGAGATCAGGTGTGAGGGTTATATATGAAAGCACAGGAGCCCGTCTGAGCATTAGCCTGTGGTATCCGGGTAGATAGGATGTGCCTGTTGTGGTGGATGCGGTATCCGCTGCTGGTCCGAGGGTGTGCACACGATTTTCTTTCTAGAAGTTTTTGGATAACATCAATTTGCATAGGTTCAGGCACACTTTCGATTTCTTGTTGGTTTTTTAATGCTGATTGAGTAAAGGCGTGGTTAGGGGTGTTTCCAAATACTTTCAGTCTTTCCTATCTTTGTTCCGTGAATCTCTGACCAATTCGGATGCACAGTTGAATAAAGACCTCCAAATTATCAGTGGTCTCAATCCTTGCAAGTTCATCTTTTATTAGCGTTGATAATCCTCGGCAACAATTGACTCCTCTGGGCAGCAAAATTCCATGTGGTGTCTGCCACCCAACGGCGGAATTCGGAGGTTTTATCAGCTACAGAGTGCCGCCCTTGACGTAGGTTATGCAATTTGGTTTCAGCTGTGGCACAACAATTTGGGTCATCAAACACTTGGTCCATAGCAGTGATGAAAGAAAATAAGTCATTTGGGAGGTCAGAGTTCTCCACATAAGGTGAGGCCCATGCAAGAGCCTCATCAGTCAGTAGATTAATGATAAACAGAACCCTTTTCCTGTCACTGGTAAACAGAGAAGGATGCATCTGGAAATAGATATGGCATTGATTTGGGAATCCACGGTAGTGATAACAATCCCCACTGAACTTTGCGGGTAGCAGCATGCATGTGTGGAGCCCAGCTGCGCTTTGAGTCACATTTCCCAGGAGGATGCACCAAAGGTAACACCCACAAGAGACCTGATATTCATTCACACAGCTTCACCAATCCCTAGAGCCACCAGAGGGAGCCTTTTTGAGAGTATATAAGGATGGTGAAGCCACGTTGGTAGAGAGATTCTTAGCTGGGAGAGCAGAGAAGCTCAGCAGCCTAGCTGTGAGGAGTGTTGGAGAGTTAGCTCTAGAAGTGTGCACAGATCAGTGAGTCTGCAAAGCCAGGTGCAGGTCAGATGGAGAATCCTGATAGCTGCTTCAGACAGAGCTTAGAAAGAAAGAGAGAAAGAGAACAGCAGTTATTGAAAGAACCTGAAGACTGCAGCTTTGAGCTTAGTTCAACGTGTGGAGGCTAGTACCAGTGGAAAGATAGCCACTCCAGCCTAGTCAGAACTGAGTCAACTGAGTGCAGTTCAGGGAGTAAGCGTGCCGACGCTTTGAGAGCGGTGAAGAGAGAGAAGAATCAGACATCTACTGCTAGTGTGCTTATGTTAAAGGTCGGAGTAGGACGAAAGGCGAGTGGAAGAGAAGAAGAGAGTAATAGAGGTTGAAACAGCATTGATAGCTTACCTCTACTCTGAATAACCGGACACCGGGTCCGAGCTTGCTAGAGTCTACACGACTAGTGAGAGATACCGGAGAACCTGCGGGACTTCAAGTCGCAGGGGGCCCACAAGTGTTGATACGTAATCGGGGTCAGGAAGACGGAGTCTAGCAGGGCCCTGCATACAGAGACACTGTTCTATCCAAGAGAAGGCCCCACCACAAAGTCAGCCGGGCGTATAAAGTGAAGACAGAGTTAGACTTCTTTTCATACAGGTCAGAAACTCACACTATAGGAGTAAGGAGGCCCTTCACCTACTCAGTGGGAATAACTGGACGTGTATCCTCCGGGAACCGCGGCACCAGGGGGCGATAAGGGACTTCAAACTCCAGGGAGGCTGGGGGTTCATACACGAGCCGGGGCTCTACCAGGAAGTTTTTGTAAACTGGAGGGATGTGGAGTCTCACCTGCCTGAGGGACACCCGGACATGGACCTGCTGATAGGAGATGTTGTAACCTACACCCGGCATTGGGGTCTTAAGGGGTGGTATGCCCTGAACGTCTCCAGGGTCAGCGCCCCAGTCCCAGAAGCAGGGAATGCACCTCGCATCTCAGTGTCCCAGGCCCCAGCTACACCAGCGCCGGTCCGTGCACCAGTACCACGCGCTGAAACGCTGCAGAGCGCAGCAGTTGTTAGTGAGCCCCCTGTTGAGTCATGCCTGCGCACGCAGCAGAGCGCAAGCCTAAGAGAGGCACCTGTCAGGCCTCCAGGAAGCAGAAGAGAAAAGAAAGCTGAAATGAGAACTGAGGCTACTCAGACACCGGTAGCAGGGCATGATCTCATGGTATTGCGGTTTAAGACCCATAGTGTGCTTCCAGCCCCAGGTATGGAAGATGCTGCCATGTTTAAAGATTCGTCTGATGAAGACCAGTAGGACCCGGACAGGGTTTACTGAACTGTTGAAGAGTTAAGAGTTGCTTCACCCGGACGGGTATATCTAGTTGTTTGAAATGTTGCACTTTATTGTGATTTAATGTGAAAATGTTCTTTGCTGAGGACTGGTGCTGAGGACACTTGCAGCACAAAGACACTCTTTGTATATAGTTGGCACTTTGTGCCCCATCTTGGTTTTACGTAAGCCATCACTACCTCATGAAGACAAAACCCGTTTGGTGTGGCTGAAAGTGAGGTTTGCAAAAAGAGAAGTCTTGCAGCCCACCCAGGACCACCGTGGGAGGTTTTGAGCAGGTCCTCCGCAAGTATACTGTTTACTTGACAAGTACTTTGCACTACCTTTTATATTAAAAGTGTACTTATTGTTGTAACGTTAAACAGTCCTCACCTCCCGTAAGGGAAGAGTTAATGTTGTTGTTAACTAAAAATGTTTTCTTTCAGCCCAGGAGTGCTGATGTTTACTGGGGGGGATGTGGAGCCCAGCTGCGCTTGGAGTCACATTTCCCAGGAGGATGCACCAAAGGTAACACCCACAAGAGACCTGATATTCATTCACACAGCTTCACCAATCCCTAGAGCCACCAGAGGGAGCCTTTTTGAGAGTATATAAGGATGGTGAAGCCACGTTGGTAGAGAGATTCTTAGCTGAGAAAGCAGAGAAGCTCAGCAGCCTAGCTGAGAGGAGTGTTGGAGAGTTAGCTCTAGAAGTGTGCACAGATCAGTGAGTCTGCAAAGCCAGGTGCAGGTCAGACGGAGAATCCTGATAGCTGCTTCAGACAGAGCTTAGAAAGAAAGAGGGAAAGAGAACAGCAGTTATTGAAAGAACCTGAAGACTGCAGCTTTGAGCTTAGTTCAACGTGTGGAGGCTAGTACCAGTGGAAAGATAGCCACTCCAGCCTAGTCAGAACTGAGTCAACTGAGTGCAGTTCAGGGAGTAAGCATGCTGACGCTTTCAGAGCGGTGAAGAGAGAGAAGAATCAGCCATCTACTGCTAGTGTGCTTATGTTAAAGGTCGGAGTAGGACGAAAGGCGAGTGGAAGAGAAGAAGAGAGTAATAGAGGTTGAAACAGCATTGATAGCTTACCTCTACTCTGAATAACCAGACACCGGGTCCGAGCTTGCTAGAGTCTACACGACTAGTGAGAGATACAGGAGAACCTGCGGGACTTCAAGTCGCGGGGGGCCCACAAGTGTTGATACATAACCGGGGTCAGGAAGACAGAGTCTAGCAGGGCCCTGCATACAGAGACACTGTTCTATCCAAGAGAAGGCCACACCACAAAGTCAGCCGGGCGTATAAAGTGAAGACAGAGTTAGACTTAATTTCATACAGGTCAGAAACTCACACTATAGGAGTAAGGAGGCCCTACACCTACTCATTGGGAATACTGGACGTGCATCCTCCACCCTGCCAGCTTCCCGGGACGTGCCTGCAACTACATCAGTAAAGGTACAGAAAAGACTTTTGTGTGTGTGTCTGCATTATTGCTCCTGCGGCGGAAAGCTCCCTTCTCCGTCTTGCTTCCCAACACCGCCACCTACCCTGAGGGACCCAGTCTTGCCTGTGGAAGACTTAACACCTTGCTGCCCCGAACAACCCCTCAGTGGATCTACACTGCAGCGCTGGTCACCCTGACCAGGTACCACAGGTGGCGTCACGATCATTTTACAAACACCTTATAATCCCCTGTAAATATTCCCCCCTTTTTAAAGTGAGCGCCCAGGGCCACGGACCGAGCTGTGCTACCCGTGACATCCCCCATAGAAGTGAACGGGCTCGGTGCCGAGTACCCCACAGGCCCTGGCAGGCGACTCACATGTGTTTGATTCTGGGCCAGAGTTGCGCAATACCAGAAGTTGCCTTTGCAACTCAATAATTTCCTTTAGCTGACCCAACATCTGTGTTTGCAACTTAGAAATTTTTTTTTGGTATGAGGTGCCAAAATTCTGAAGTTCAGCAACTTTTTGCCTCAGTTGGGCTGCAACAGACTACATTTTGTGCCATTGATTATTCTGTTATGGACTGACCTGGTTTGGAGTAATGATATTGCAACCACTAGGGGCAGCACTGGCAAGTAACGTAGTCAGGAATAGCCAAAGAATTGGTACACTGGAACAGCAAGGTAGTTTGAAGAAATAAGCTGAAATCGTAGTCAAGAAAGCCAGAGGTCGTTACAAGGAGCAGCAGTGTTGTCTGAAGGAATAGCAGGTAGTAGGAAGCTTGACTAGATGCTGGTAGTTCAATAATCACGCAAGGAAAGGAAAGCAAGGCCAAGTTTAAATAGGGTGTGCAATCAGGATGAACCAATTGGAAACTCAGGGTGGTGACCAATCAGGAACTCAAGGTGGCGACATCAGCAACTACACAGGTACAAGTATTTGAGTTAGCATGGAACTGTCCTGCGAGCTGAATAGCTCAGAGGGAAGAGATGTCATCTGGTACACAGGAGCTGCTGGGTTTGAATCCTGACAGTTTGCCTGCATAGCTGCAACCCTGGACCTAACTCTGTAGACATCTGTGACCAGCCCCATTCATGTTAATGGACTCAAACTACAGCTGATGAATAGGAACACCCTTGTGCAGAGAAAAACTAATAAAGAATATGTAAAGGAGTGAAGAAGCTGCCCTCTCTCCCCATTAAAGATATTGTGATTATAGACAGTGGGTACAGAAAGTATTTAGACCCCTTTAAATTTGTCACTCTTTGTTTCATTGCAGCCATTTGGTAAATTCAAAAAAGTTCATTTTTTTTTAATATCCACTCTGCACCCCATTGGCCTTGGCCAAAGGTTCACATTCCAGAACAGACAATGACCCTATAATAACATCTAAAACAACAA
>VIAB01007370.1:90936-102812 GCA_009801035.1 Oophaga pumilio | reverse complement strand
ATATACCGCATGAGCCCCACACAGCCTCCCCATACACTGCATGAGCTTCACACAGCCTCCCCATATACAGCATGAGCCTCACAAAGCCTCCCTATATACAGAATAAGCCCCACACAGCCTCCCCATGTACAGCATGAGCCTTACACAGCTTCCCCATATACAACGTAAGCCTCACACAGCCTCCCCATATACAGCATGAGCCCCACACAGCCTCACCATATAGTTCATTAGCCTCACACAGCCTCCCCATATACAGCATGAGCCTCACACAGCCTCCCTATATACCGCATGAGCCCCACACAGCCTCCCCATACACTGCATGATCCTCACACAGCCTCCCCATATAGTATATGAGCTCCACACAGCCTTCCCATATACTGCATGAGGCCCCCATAGCCTTCCCATGTGCAGCATGACACCCTCATAGAATCCACATCCATGTTCGGCATGACAGTCCCATAGAATCCCCATGTGCTGTATGTCATCCCCATAGAGTCCCCATGTGCTGTATGTCACCCCCATAGAATCTCTATGTGCTGCACGACAGCCCCATAGAATCCCCATGTGCTGTATGTCATCCCCATAGAATCCCCATGTGCTGCATGTCACCCACATAGAATCCCCATGTGCTGTATGTCACCCACATAGAATCCCCATGTGCTGCACGACAGCCTCATAGAATCCCATGTGCTGTATGTCACCCCATAGAATCCCCATGTGCTGCACGACAGCCCCATAGAATCCTCATGTGCTGCATGTCACCCCCATAGAATCCCATGTGCAGCATGTCACCCGCATAGAATCTCCATGTGCTGTATGTCACCCCCATAGAATCCCCATGTGCTGCACGACAGCCCCATAGAATCCCCATGTTCATACACATGAAAAAGAAAAGAACACCACATACACGCCTCGGTCCCGTTCCCCGGAGCTCTGCTTCTGCTTCTGTTGCTGTCTCCGATGCGCTGACTCTCCGGCGGTACACAGCTGACAGGATAAAATGACATCATCACAACAGCTGTTTCACACGCTGATTGGTGGAGGAAGTGGCCGGAGGCCCCTCTTCCACCAATGCTGACTGCGCCTAGGGACGGAGACAGCGAGCGGGCAGGCACGGTGCGGCCCGCGGACCTCTGGTTTCCAGCCCCAAGGCTGTCTCGGGCCACACTTTGCCCAGTTTATTCAAATTAATTCTTCACATAAGTGAAATAGGGTAATAAATGTGGAAATGCGTCATATTATAGAAAACATACTATACAATGTATCTATATATTTAATCGCAATCAGTCATATCTAATTAACAGGTAAATTCCAGTCTAAGCTTTACTACATGCTTTAATCCAGCACAGGTAATTAAACTGTGGGGTTTACAAGAAAGTAAGGCGAGATAAATGCATATATATGCCATTGAGAAAGGGTAGATAAATAGTCCGAAACGCGTTTTAAGTAAATAATATTCTCAAAATATGAGATCTGATTTGGAGCATATATGTCGCATAAGTCTCCTCACTCTGACATGTCAGACCTGGCTTATCACTTTCCACAAAAAGAAACATTGCCCCTTAGATCCCAGCCTTAAGCCTCTCACGTAGCCAAATCAGATCTTATACTTTGCACTGATGTGGAGCAATACCCTGAAACACCGTGTCTGCAAATTCAAATTCTGCTTTAGCTTTTATATTAGGTCATATTGCAAGGCTCGTTAAAGGGTTGATATTAACTTTTAGGATTGCTACTTCCAATAGGTGGCACTAGAGTTCTGGTCCTCTTCCTCTCTGAAGAGGCAATTTGCATATTTAATTTCCCAGAGGAGAATACATTGTGTTTCAGTCTCCTCACTTCGACATGCCAGGCTTGTCACTCTCCACAAGGAGAAATGCTACTCCTTAGATCCCAGCATGCCTTAACGTAGCCATTACACAGTACACAGCGGGGCACATTTATTACATTATTTCAGCACAGGGACATGTTTTTTAACACTTCCAATTGTGGAACATACTATTATTCCAAGATCTATTAATTAAAATGCACTTTGTTCCTGTGAAAATTCCTTTAAGGGTATGTTCCACGTCACTTTTTCCCACATTTTTCCTGCGAAAAATGCAGCATTTTACTGTCCCAGCAAAAGTGAATGAGATTTCTGAACTCTCATGCACTTGCTGCTTAATTTTTCCTTGCAGATTTGAAAAAGTTTCAAATATGCAGCATATCAATTCTTTCCGTGTTTTTGTAGCGTTTTTCAACCATTTTAATGACTGAGAAAAAATGAATAAAAAAACACGTAAAAATACATGTAAAAACACTGCATAAGCAATGAGCGCTTTTTTTATTTTACGTTTTTCCAGCAGAAATGTCTGCAGCAAATACTTAAAGTGTGCAAACACCCTGAGGGAGTTTTTATAAATGTGCCACTTGGTGTTTGGAAGAAGGATAATACGGAGTGGCAGGCCTTGCAGGCCAGAGTCAAACCACCTTATGTCCAGATCTCAAAACTGGCACTTGGATACAGGGCTTTGCTGACTGATCTTGCCACTTTTGTCCCCACTGAAGACTGTAAAACTTGGAAAACTCTACACAATTTGTGTAATACTGCCATTTTCAGGCAAATGCATGAAAGGGAGAGAATCTGTGTAGAGGGGGAAGGTATGCTCGAAGCGATCTAGATCTCATGTGGGGTTGTTTGGGCAATGTGTGGCTGTATCAGTCTTTGTAAACACACACAGGAGACAGGTCCCATTTTTATTTTTCCCTCCCCTCTACAAGTCTCTGCTTTGGTAATGTTAACTTTTGTGATGTTTTCGCATCTGCATATGATCGCGTACATGAGGTATGTACTTGTAATGAACTTAGAATTTATATTTATATCCTATGTATGGGGTAAATTTGTAAGGGGGAAGACAGAGGCCGTCATATGCCTCCCCCTCTTTGAACAGTGTGCACATTAAATATGTGCAGTTCCATAGAGTTTATGACTGTTAATGTATTAATTTACTGTTATTCTAATGTGTATGCACTTTACATGTATTTTGTATAGGATTAGGGATAGAATAGAAGGGTAGCAGTAGCATAGGACAATAGTGGGAATAGATTATTGGGGCACACTAGAGATAGGGAAAGAAAGTGCCAGGATAAGCATAGTTAGAGGGGTTTTTCAAGGCTGGGAGGAGTTACAAATGGGTGTAGTACAGAGCAGTGAGCTATAGTGTGAGACTTCCTGTTTAGTGGGGAGTGGTGATGCAGCAGTGAGACAGAGCAGATGGATAGCCGTGGGGGTGAAGTTGCTGAGGCAAGAAGGGACCCCAGGCTGAGCAGTGTGCGAGTGGTCACCATCTTACGAAATAACGATTTCAAAGAGGATCCGGAGCCTACGGCCGGGACTAGCCAGAGCTGAGCACGCCTTTTACTTTTTCCTATTGAAACCGGACAAGGGAAATGGGAGTAAGTTGGTGGACCTAGGGGCACGGATGCCGCAGAATAGACAGAGATTGTTCAGAAAGGACAGGGACATAAGTGCCTTCAGGATGGAAGCTGTGTCAGGGAAGGCAGGGAGAGCGCAAGGAATGCCCATGTATGTGAAATGTGCTATGTCTGTAACAAGAACCCTGTTTTCAATTAAAGTTGAACTGTTGAGTATGAGCATGGAGTCAGGAGTTGTTTATGTGGACCGTGAGTCCGGAGCTGGGATTGCAGAATCTGAAGGAGCCCTGGAACCTAATGTGAGTGCTTGATTCACATTATACACGACAGATGGGACTTTGTGTTTCCTTTGTGTGGTGCCAGGGTGTGGCGACGCAACAGCTCCTTGCCACGACTATCAACCTGGCCTCCTCACAAATTCACACTGCCATATTTTCCGCCAGGAGTGACTGCCAATCAACCATAAACTAAATCAATCAATCAGTGCTCATTTAACTACATGTACATGGAGCAATCATCGGCATTGTATGTGACAAAATGATCGTTAGTGGTATTGTCTACTCATACACAGCCTCAGCAATGATGAAGGGGATGTGCTGCCTACAGACAATCATATTAACATCCACATAAGATGCCATCAATCCAGTGTTTGCTTATTTGCCATTGGATAGGCAGACATGTTTACGTAGGGAAAATGGATGGGAAGAAATGTTTGCACGAACAATCTATTCAATCACTGTCACATGAAAAAGGGTCCTATCGGAAAGTAACAATAAAATATTTAAAGATTTCCTACCCCCACGAGATTCAATCCCACAGTCATTCTTATCGGAATACTAAGTTCCAGCAGGTTTGTTTGGTAAAGGCACAGGAAGGTACTAACCTTGTAAAAGATAAAAAACAGACTAAACTAATCAGCAATACAGTAAATCAAAGGTACATATTTGTTCAGGAGTATGGGAAATACATGGCAGTTAGATCTGATTTCCTAATCTCTACCTTTCAAGTTAATGATTTTGACCTTTTAGTAAATGGAAGAATTTGTGTAATGTAATGAGAGAACATGTCGCCTTGTTAAGAAAATAAAATAAAAATTAGCCTTTACTTCAACGCCGGATACAAAATATTCGCCGCTCATTATTTTCTACAGCTCAGCTATGGCTTTATTTATACAGAAGGCAGAGATGTCAGGTAAGGTGGAGGCATTTGTGATTCAGCTTCAGAACACAACACTTGCATTGCTCGCTTCGGGAACGACTGACCCAATTGTCTAAGGCCTCTTTCACACATCCGGTGTGCGCCTGACGGCGCCCCCAAGATTTAGCCGCAGCGCCGCATCAGAAAACCTGATGCGCCGCTTGCGTTTTTTTTGCATTGACTTGCATCAGCGCCGGATGGTGCCGTATGTCAATGCGTCGTATGCGATTTTGTCCGGATGCGGCGGAAATGTACATTCCGGCGGCCGGACAAAACGCAGCATGTAACGTTTGTTTTTTTTGCCGGATTCCCCTGATGTCTCCGGGCATCAGAAACCATCCGGCAAAAAAACGCATGCGGCGCATCAGGTTTTCTGATGCGGCGCTGCGGCTAAATGCCGGGGGCGCCATCAGGATGTGTGAAAGAGGCCTAAAGCATAATACAAAATTGGAAATGGTTCAATTCCTTACAAGGGTTAACGTTGCAGACAATGAATTGGATTGCCTTTGGTACGAGAATATTGTTTTGCCTTTCTTCCTCCTTCATTCTCTGTTTTTCTCCATAAGGGACCTTGAGGTTCCTTTTCTTACAAGAGTCTTTGGATTCTCATTTTCTGTAGTTCAGTCTTAATGAGAACCTGTCAATAGGTCAGGTCCCTTAGAGGTTCTAAAAATGTAAAACTAGCGCCCTCTGTAAAAGCCCCTCCAAACAGCCGATTGGAAAACTATATGTCATATATGCTTTTATCATCTATAGACCATTTCAGCCATTCAATAGAGCAATGAGAGGTCAAGTCCAGCCTTAGCTCATGAAATATGGTGCTCAGAGAGTAGGTAGGCTCAGAACATTTATAGCATGTCGATTTAATATGTTATAAAGAACGAAAGCAATGGTACCCAGCACCCTTTGTCACACAAAACTTAAACATTTATTGTGAGTTCACATCTATTCCTTTGAAATGAGCAGTAAAGGAAGCAGATCTCTTTCTCAGCAGGAGCGGGGGTGATAGATATGAATAATTGGTTAAAAGGGGGGCTACTATATGATTTATGAAATGCTCCCATCTGCTCAATGCCTTTTACAAAGCATACCTGCAGAGGACATATATATGTTTCCAATTAGATATACGGTACTTCATAAACCTATGAAATCTGAGGCTATATGAAACATCGTTATATTACCAGATGAAGTAAGGAGCTACATAGGAGATATGTACAAAGCTGGCCATACATAGTACATGAAATTCCTAACGCAGGCAGATCAATTAATATTAGCATGCAATATGAACTGATTTCTCACCCAGGACAGTGTGTGTAGCTACTACGACAAACTCACAGAAGATCATCAGTGGAAAACAGTGGAAAATTATATTATTAATTGCAGACACATTATATTAATTATATATCCATCCTACATATCAAAATATCATCAGTATTAGTTAGATATGTGATTTTTTTTTTTAAGTATTAAAGAAAACCAGTCAGCACGATTTTGTAATAAAAAGTAAAGACATGACTGTAATGGTGCTATAATTTAGATTAAATTGATACATTTAGTAAAGAAATCTGTCACACTGATGGTTGTAGAACCACTATACCACCGAGGAGAGGCTGGAGAGAGCCTGAGCTACCTTACCACCGGGGAGCGCCTGGAGGCTGGAGAAAGCCTGTGCTACTGTACCATTGGGAAAAGGTTGGAGGCTGGAGAGAGCCTGTGCCACTGTACCACCGGGGAGAGCCTGGAAGCTGGAGAGAGCATGTGCCATTGTACCACCAGGGAGAGCCTGGAGGATGGAGAGAGACTGTGCCACTGTACCATCGGGGAGAGCCAGGAGGATGGAGAGAGACTGTGCCACTGTACCATCGGGGAGAGCCTCGAGGCTGGAGAAAGCCTGTGCCACTGTACCATCGGCAAGAGGCTGGAGCCTGGAGAGAGCCTGTGTCACTGTACCATCGGGAAGAGGCTGGAGGCTGGAGAGAGCCTGTGCCACTGTACCACTGGGAAGAGGTTGGAGGCAGGAGAGAGCCTGTGCCACTGTACCACCGGGGAGAGGCTGGTAGCTGGAGAGAGCCTGTGCCACTGTACCACCAGGGAGATCCTGGAGGCTGGAGTAAGCCTGTGCCACTGTACCACCAGGGAGAGCCTGGAGGATGGAGAGAGCCTGTGACACTGTACCACCGGGGAGAGCCTGTGCCACTGTACCACCGGGAAGAATCTGGAGGCTGGAGACGGCCTGTGCCACTGTACCACCGTAGAGAGCCTGGAGGCTGGAGAGAGCCTGTGCCACTGTACCACCGGGAAGAGTCTGGAGGCTGGAGAGAGCCTGTGCCACTGTACCACTGGGGAGAGCCTGGAGGCTGGAGAGATCCTGTGCCACTGTACCACTGGGGAGAGCTTGGAGGCTGGAGAAAACCTGTGCCACTGTACCACCAGGGAGAGCCTGGAGGATGGAGAGAGCCTGTGCTACTGTACTACGGGGAGAGCCTGGAGGCTGGAGAGAGCCTGTGCTACTGTACCACCGGGGAGAGCCTGGAGGCTGGAGAGAGCCTGTGCCACTGTACCAACGAGGAAAGCCTGGAGGCTGGAGCGAGCCTGTGCCACTGTACCACAGGGGAGAGCCTGGAGGATGGAGAGAGCCTGTGCCACTCTACCACCGAGAAGAGTCTGGAGGCTGGAGAGAGCCTGTGCCACTCTACCGCATGGGAGAGCCTGGAGTCTGGAGAGAGCCTGTGCCACTGTAACACCGGGAAGAGCCTGGAGGCTGGAGAGAGCCTGTGCCACTGTACAGCTGGAGAGAGCCTGTGCCACTGTACCACTGGGAAGAGTCTGGAGGCTGGAGTGAGCCTGTGCCACTGTACAACCGGGGAGAACCTGGAGGCTGCAGAGAGCCTGTGCCACTGTACCACCGAGGAGAGCCTGGAGAGAGCCTGTGCCACTGTACCACCGGGGAGAGCCTGGAGGCTGGAGAGAGCCTGTGCCACTGTACCACCGGGGAGAGCCTGGAGGATGGAGAGAGACTGTGCCACTGTACCACAGGGAAGAGTCTGGAGGCTGGAGAGAGCCTGTGCCACTGTACCACTGGGAAGAGTCTGGAGAGAGCCTGTGCCACTGTACCACCGGGGAGAACCTGGAGGCTGCAGAGAGCCTGTGCCACTGTACCACTGAGGAGAGCACGGAGGCTGGAGAGAGCCTGTGCCACTGTACCACCGGGGAGAGCCTGGAGTCTGGAGAGAGCCTGTGCCACTGTACCACTGGGGAAAGCCTGGAGGATGGAGAGAGACTGTGCCACTGTACCACTGGGAAGAGTCTGAAGGCTGGAGAGAGCCTGTGCCACTGTACCACCGGGGAGAGCCTGGAGGCTGGAGAGAGCCTGTGCCACTGTACCACCCGGAAGAGTCTGGAGGCTGGAGAGAGCCCGTGCCACTGTACCACTGGGGAGAGCCTGTGCCACTGTACCATCGGCAAGAGCCTGGAGGCTGGAGAGAGCCTGTGCCACTGTACCACCAGGGAGAGCCTGGAGGCTGGAGAGATCCTGTACCACTGGGAAGAGCCTTGAGGCTGAAGAGAGCCTGTGACACTGTACCACCAGGGAGAGCCTGGAGTCTGGAGAGAGCCTGTGCCACTGTACCACCGGGAAGGGAATGCAGGCTGGAGAGAGTCTGTGTCACTGTACCACCGGAAAGAGCCTGGAGGCTGGAAAGAGCCTATGCCACTGTACCACCAAGGAGAGCCAGGAGGGGTGTAACTAAACGACCACCTGGTTATTTGCTAGAGCCCCTGATTGTGTGGTTAAACTTGAGCTGCATGTGGACGCAGGGACCACTCCAGGAAAGACCCGAAGCCGCAGCAGCTGACCCCAAAGGGGCAGGGAAGCAGGGTTAAACTAGGAAAATCAGACCGACCAGTAACTGGTTCACAGAATGGATAGATGCGGACAGCTGGTTGATAGGACGGATACCGGAACTGGTACAAACAGGACAGATTAAGGAACACAGGTCGGACTTCAGGTACAGGATCTCAGGATCTAGTTCAGACTGGACAGGAGTCGATCGAGGTACAAATGGGGACAAAGCGGATCGGGATGAGGTACAGGCAGGACGGGTTCAAGGTCAGGTTCGGACAGTATCAGATTTAGGTAGGACAGATACAGGTAGGAAGTGTACACACTAAACATTAATGTTTCTCAGGCACCACCTGACAGGAGAGGGTGCCTTAAATACTTGATGTCTCCCAGCTTTGGCTGATGACATTTTTTTTTAAGTGATTGCGCTGCCCTTTTAAGATGTGGGAAGCACGCGCACTAAGCGCACTGCTGGGAGACCAGAGCCCTGTGCGCAAGTCCTTGAAGGAAGAAGCTGCATCAGGGACTGAAACAGCGTGGCCGTGGCGGTGAGCATGGAAGGGGTATCGTGTAAGGAAGCCGGTGCTGGCATTACAAAACCCTCTTTGTAGTTTTTCTGTAAGCTGCAATTGACGTTTTCTGCAAATTATATTTTATATTTTCATGCACAGGGGCTGGACTGTGCACTGGGTCTTCTCTTCCTTGTCCGATTCCTCGTTCCCTCTGCCTGCCTACTGTCTGTCATTGACAGGTTACTGATGAGAAGTCAAACAGAGGATGCAGGTCACTGAAAAAGTGAAGGCAGCAGAGGGCATGGAGAATCACAAACAGGAAGAAGACCCATTGCACGGACCGGCCCTGTGCACCGAAATCTAATAATCAGAAAACTTCAAATAGTGATTATAGAAGAACAAAAAGGATTTATTCACCAAAGGTATTGATGTAAGCTGTAAAGGCTCTGTAATACTGATATGTTATTACATTACATTACAAAATCATGCTGACAGTTTCGCTTTAAGCTTTAAACCCTCAGAGGTTGGCTGAAATTGACAGGATAAGTGACGGGCTAGCCTCTCCCTATGGAGGTGGCTGCCAGATAGTTTGTAGCAACAACCACTTTACATGTGCGTTTATTGAGAATAAAATAAAATGAAAAACTGGTCACTTTTGACTGGATGACAGATCCACTTTGCTTCGTCAACGGCTATAAGCGCCACGTACTGCACTGTATCTCCCATTGAAATGAAATTCTGTTCACTTTCGGAGAAATTACCAACAGATCAAACGGGGTTCCTACAGATAGGTCATCGGTTGTTAGGCCCCGGACAACCCCTTGAAGATGACAAGATAGCATTCTTTTTCTGCTAGTTTGACATAAGAGGCTTAGTGTGTGTAGCATTTGACCTATTAAATACTTATTTAACTAATTTCTCTAATTCTTAATATTTGTCTGCAAATAATAAAAAAAGATACAAAAACAAAATCAAGTAAAATCTAATGCTCCGTAGCTGGAGGATGATTTGTATTAGAATGAGATAGACCAACCTGCTGAATGATTTCTTAATGTTTCTTCAATTTGGCTACTAATATCTCTCCTCAGATCATTCCAGTGACCCATGATGACTTGGACGTTTTTCCTAACAGCACTTTGTTCTGATTGAAGCAGCCTCAGGAATAATTGGCTCTTCCTTAAGATTGCCTCTTGCTTGGCAGCTTTTTCCCTGTGAATAAGACAATATGTGGTTTTGCACATTCATTTGTGTCAGCGCAGTCCAAGTTTTACACGAAGTCTGCAAACATCACACGTTGGAATGATGAGCTTGTGGGGTTTCATCACGTACACACAAATGCAACCCAGATATAACACCAAGGCGGTTAATCCTTTCAGACACTCAACTCTACAATCACATTTGCCTTGTTTCACAGACTACACAAGGGCGGACATATCATTGATGTAACCTGTGTAGCTGCACAGGGGCCCGAGAGGCAAGGGCCGCCCTTCCACCTACAAAGCAGGTGGAATTGTGCAGTACGATGAGCCATTGGGCTGTAAAGGGCCCATATATTGTTCTTGCACAGGAACCCTCTGTGTCCATCAAGGAGACTACATGTAACAAAATTCTGATGCGAGTACCGTACAACAGATACATAATTGTATAATATAGAAGCAGTCTAATGGTCAACAAACTGTAGCTGGTAGCGCTCACAGGGTCACACAAAACACATTGTGGTTCAAGTGGCCTAAATAAAGGCCCAGCAGCATTTTTCCAACATATACGAATGTGCTGGAAAAAGAGATTTGGGGTCAGAGATGAGCTAAGCACTCCTCATTTATGAAATGCTTCCAACACTTATGGGTTTTCAAAATCTAACCCTGCCATCATTTCAGGATGATGAAACTTAGGAAAAATTTATTGTCGTCGCGGATTTGCATGATGGTAGACAATTTGTTAATAGTGAATTTTTTTTTATCTCATAGTAAATTTTCTCATTGCGAATGTACACTCTATTCAAAGTTAAAAAAAATATTTTGAAATTCTTAAAGAAAAAGTATTTTATTACAGAATACACTAGTCTGTTGCTATGGAATCCTGAAAACAATATTTACTAGAAATCGAGAAGTACTGTATATATGACACTCTGAATTTGGAACCGGAGGATGGAAAATTGTAATTTATGACTGATTGGGAGAAATATTTTAATATTTCAATATCTCCTGAAAAGTGGTTCACAGCTTTTAAATTATCGTATTCTTCTAATATCTGCGCTTCTCTGCATGATTCCTATTACAAAATTTTATCCAGGTGGTACTTAACACCTCTTAAGTTAGCTCGAATATTTCCAAATAAATCTCCTAACTGCTGCAGAGGTTGTGGATTTGTTGGTACTTTGCTTCACATATTTTTGGATTGCCCAAAAATTAGGCCGTTATGGCATAATGTATCTACCGTATATACTGGAGTATAAGTCGACCCGAGTATAAGCCGATCCCCCTAATTTTGCCACAAAAAACTGGGAAAACTTATCGATTCGAGTATAAGCCTAGGGTGGAAAATGAGGCAGTTACTGGTAAATTTCAAAAATAAAAATAGATACCAATAAAAGTAAAATTAAAGTAGGTTAAATGTTTTTGAATAGCCATATTGAATCAGGAGCCCCATATGCTGCCCCATATATTATGCCCCATATGCTGCCCCATATATTATGCCCCATATGCTACCCCATATATTATGCCCCATATGCTGCCCATGTATTATGCCCCATATGCTGCCCCATGTATTATGCCCCATATGCTGCCCCATGTATTATGCCCCATATGCTACCCCATGTATTATCCCTCATATTCTGCCCCATGTATTATGCCCCATATGCTGCCCATGAGGGAAGAATAGGAAGCATTTAAGGAAACCAGGATGGATGA
>VIAB01007370.1:36908-65799 GCA_009801035.1 Oophaga pumilio | reverse complement strand
GGGATGTATATACCGCAGCCCCACGCCTCCTCCTGTGATGTATACACTGCAGCCCCATGCCTCCTCCTGTGCTCTATATACCGCAGCCCAATGCCTCCTCCTGTGATGTGTATACCTCAGCCCCAGGCCTCCTCCTGTGATGTATATACCGCAGCCCCATGCCTCCTCCTGGGATGTATATACCGCAGCCCCACGCCTCCTCCTGTGATGTATATACTGCAGCGCCATGCTTCCTCCTGTGATGTATATACCGCAGCACCATGCCTCCTCCTGGGATGTATATACCACAGCCCCATGCCTCCTGCTGTGATGTAAATAACGCAGCCCCAGGCCTCCTCCTGTGATGTATACACCGCAGCCCCATGCCTCCTCCTGTGCTCTATATACAGCAGCCCAATACCTCCTCCTGTGGTGTGTATACCTCAGCCCCAGGCCTCCTCCTGTGATGTATATACCGCAGCCCCATGCCTCCTCCTGGGATGTATATACCGCAGCCCCACGCCTCCTCCTGTGATGTATATACCACAGCCCCATGCCTCCTCTTGTTATTTATATACCTCAGCCTCATGCCTCCTCCTGTGATGTATATACCACAGCCCCGTGTCTTGATATCCCCTATTCCCCTGTGTGATGCATATACAGCAGTCTCGATGTCCCTATGTGATGTATACTGAAGATCTCCCACTGCTTGAGCTCTATAAATGTAACGTGAGCAGTGATGAATTTCCCCTCTAAAATGTAAAGTGCTGCGGAATATGTTGGCACTATAGAAATAAAATTATTATTATTATTATTATATGGCTTCTGGCAGAAAAAAGGCTCCCCACCCCTGCTCTAAATATTGTCAGCAACTTAAAAAAAATTCCACCAATGAGCACCTTGTACTGGGAGGCGACCATGAGAGATAAGCGATAACAATGCATTCATGGTGTCCTCATTCTGGACGACCAAACCGCAACAATGTGTAATGCCGAAACACAAATGTAGTTTTATTTTTCACTGGTTCACATCATTTATTGAAATGCCACATTTTGCATGCAATTCAGCAAAGTACAAAACAGCAGAAATTGTGTCACGGGGAAGGAAGCCAAGCATTTCATGCACATGGCATGTGGCCTCCAGATGAAATCAGGTTTAATGTACTCCAACCCTGTCTGTTTTTTGACAGAAGTCCTTATCTCTATTTCATGTCAGGCTTTTGAACACTCGCTATATTCTACCACTCCCTTATTTATGGAAATATGTTGTGTGTGCTGATACGAGGCGCGCCATCAAAAACATATGTTAGCTGCAGCCTGATGAATGCAGCTCGCCCGTGTGATCTTTGTGGGAGAGAAAGAAAAAAGGGCTCGGAGCTTTTCAGAAGAGAAAGTTCATCTTTATAGAAAATTCACTACATCAAAGTCACTGTAGACAAAACACAAAAGAGATCTGGCAAAACAGATTCACTAGATAAAAGAAGCTATGAAATAATAATAATATGTAATTACCGCCATGTTTTCTATGCAGGGAATGGAAACGCTGCATAGCACTGTATATGGGGTATTGATTACCAGGAAAAAGCCGTCACTTCTATACTGACAACCCCAAACACTGAGAAATACTACTGCCGGGGCGTGAAAATACTGATTCACCCCAAGTGAGTGAGACTGATGTCACTACTGATCTAGAACGAGTCAGGAAAAACAAAGAGGTCAGAAATAGGGTCTCATAGTAGATGCCCGCTGTGGGCATCTACCTTCTATTTTGGAAAACATAATTTAGGTAGTAGTGATGAGCGCAAGTGGTCGTTATTCGAGTGTGCCTAGGGTGCTTGAGTATGCACCAAGTATCGCGGGTGATCGAGTGACATGTTCGAGTCCCCAAAACATGGACAATCTTTGTATGCTTTGTGGCAGTCTAACAGCCGCGAAACATGGTGCCGTGGGGACTCGAACATGTCACTCGAGAACCCGCGATACTCAGTGCATACTCAAGCACCCTAGGCAAACTCGAGTAACGAGCACTTGCGCTCATCACTATTAGGCAGGTAAAGAAGACCTGTCACCAGATCAAAAGTTAACAGTTTTGGTAAGCACGGCACCGAATAGGGATCGAGCTTCTGACAGAAGAGCCCATATAGACTCTTTAGTTAGAAGGAACTGTGGGCTGTGCTTCCCCCCTCCCGTCACTCCCCTCCCCAGGTGATGCCATATAACGGACTCCACTGACCAACGGGGAGAAAGAGGAAGTGGAGTCTGGCCGCACCCTCAAGGGTTAAATGTTCGTGTGTGGGCCGGATTCTATCTCTTTCTCCCTCGTCGGACCAGTGGAAGTTTTTGTCGTATTCATTGTCACAGCGGTAGTATGGGAGGGCAATGGTTCATAACCTCTCATCTACATGCTCGCCCCACCGGCGGCGCCGGGGGTCCTCGGCAGAGAGTCCGTTGCGGATCGTATTTGCCCCTCCCTCCTTATAATTTACGCCCACCGGCGGCGCAGTGGGTCCTGGGCAGAGAGGCGGTTGCGGATTGTATTTGCCCCTCTCTGCTTATAATTTAATAAACTGTGGTTCAACACATCCAGGCCTGCTGTTGTTTGTGATTATGGGGATTGGCGGGAGGCGGGGAAGCACCGCTATACGCCACAAGGGTCTCTTCAGTCTGCTCCTATTTGATTCCTGCAGCCCCCAATATAATTTTTTTTCTTAACTCCACAATACGGATCCATAGGTGTGGGCCTTTTTAATCAGTGCTAATTTTTATGGTCTTTACCAAGGGGACATGGCTCATAGGTAAGTAATGTAGAGTGAGCTAAAGACACGCCCCAGAGAATCCTGTGAGCACCGCACCCTTGGTAAAGACCAAAAAATTATCGCTAAATAAAAAGTCCCTTATTTCTGGAACCATATGGTGGATTAAAAAAAAAAGACTACAGAAAAAGAATACTCAGGGGAGTCATGGGAATAAGTGACCAAAAACTGGTCACTTTTGACATAATGTCAGGTCCGACTTTCAAAAAACAATAGAAAAGAACCCAGCATGTTCTAATATTCCAGTTCATTTTTGATTTCGTGCTTTTTGTGTCCTTTTCAGTGCAGCAGTGGCGCTATGTTTAAACAAACTGCTGCAGATAATGGGTGGTTCCACTCTGAGCAAGTGGCAATGTGACATCTCTCATAGTTCCCCACTTACAAATCCATCCTTAGGGTCCCATCACACTCTTCAATGTCCCAGTGATCCCACCAACGATCCGACCTGGATGGGATTGCTGGGACATCGCTAGCTGATCGCTGGTGAGCTGTCACATGGGCAGACTCACCAGCAATCAGGACCAGCGAGCACGCTGGCATCCAATGTACACATCGGGTAACTAAGGGCTGTGTGGCGCCTAGTTACCCGATATGTACCCTGGATACCGGCTCCCAGTGCTCTACAGCAGAAGCTGGGAGCCGGTATCCAGGGTACATATCGGGTAACTAGGCGCCGCACAGCCCTTAGTTACCCGATGTGTACATTGGATACCAGCTCGCTGATTGTTGGTCTCCCGTTGTCACACACAGCGATGCGCGCAGGCCAGCGGGACACCAACGATGAAAAAATGGTCCAGGCCATTCGACAACGATCAGCGATACCCAGCAGGGGGCCTGGTCGTCGCTGCATGTCACACATAGCGAGATCGCTGGCTAGGTCGCTGTTGCATCACAAAATCGGTGACGCTTCAGCGATCTCGCTAGCGATCTCGCTTAGTGTGACAGGGGGGGGGCTTTAATGGCATATCACTATATAGAGGACTTATCTCTTCACCTGTGACTGATATAGTCTAGTGTTGGATCCAAGATTCCTTTAAATTTGTAGTTATTTGGCCTAGGAAATGGATGTCTGATTTAAAAAAAAAAAAGTTAGGTTCCCATAAAAAAGTTTGCCTTGTCATGGCTGGTGGGCACATACAAATTGGCCTATTTGTGTGCTGAGAACCTTAATTTTATAGCTGTTAAGTATAGTCTATACACTTGCTATAAAAGTAAGGTTCTCAGCACACAAATAGGCCAATTTGTATGTGCCCACCAGTCACGTATCAGTTCGTACATAATGCAGTCACGGCAGCTTGCAGTTGTTCACATTTGTTTCAGTCTGTTAGGAGGCTTGGGTTAGTTTTTATCTGTTTTAATCCTTGGGAGGAAGGAGGGGAGTTGTTGCTCTGCAAAATGCAGATGTCCCATGGCCATGACCTGTAATTTTTTATTCTGTGGACTACTTCACTACGAAACGTCAATGCATCACACTGGCAAAATAATGTGGCTCTAATGGGGTGAAACGTTCCTGGGCATCTTTGATGCAGAAGCATATTACTAATAATAAGATTTATTCATATGAGAAAGATAGAAATATACTTTTTAAAGGTTTATTACGTCAAGGATTATATCAAGTCACTGTTTTTTATGGTCTTCAGGAGCCCAATACATTAGTAGAATTACTTAAAAATGTGTGATTCATGAGATGACTCCTCAGTCAAGGTCACACGTAAGTAATCAGATGAGACGGCCTGATTCATATGGCACATGGTGGCATTTCTAATGAGTTGTGATCATAGAAATATCCTGGGAGAGTGCGGGATGCTACTACTACTTGTGAACGACAGAAAATTCATCTGACCTTGCTGATATCAACAGAATTGGGGGAAAATTATCTGTCCATGGAGATCTGATGGCATGGAAAGGAAAAAGAGGGATTGGGCTTGACGGCTGTAAACATGTCCAATCGTTTGTTCAAAGTCTGCAAGGGGGCGATTATTGGTTATATTTTGATATATTAAGCAAATATTACCAATTAGTGGTCCAAATATGCAGTGATTGTTTAATCGATGCTGTTTCTACAAGCTTATCTTCACATGTAAAAGAACCCTTAAAGAGTTATCCAGTTATCCGCCCAATGCCCCCAAACATACTGCAATACCGTTATGGTGATAATTATCTCGCTTTCATATTTCCAATAAGATTGGGAAAGAAAAATTCCTCTTATCTGACCCATGTTTCCACCAAACGTAGTCCTGATAATGAACATATCTCGGTGTTATGACTTTTTATATTTATAGAAGTGAAATATGTAATTTTCTATGGTGCTGACTCCCATAATACCATTTTATTACTACATCGCTCATTAGCTATAAGAATGCGCTAATTGGTGTCAATCAGATACTTGTTTTGACTGCGTGTAACATACAACTAAAAGATTTCCAATTTATCGGTTACCATACATAATAATCTACGAGCACTGAGAACAATGTGGTTACGTTCTTCATCCATGGCTGTTATGGACACAGACCTACAGCACAATCCCAGTAACTGCAGTGCCTGACACAGTTCTCGGGACTGAATATCTATACAACGCATTCATACAATCTTCTAGCAAATATTAGCCCAGAGATTCAGCTACAGGAACTAAAACATGAATGCTGATGGCTTATTCTGATGGCTTTTATTTGTAGAGTTTTTATAAAAATTTATATCTGTTTTATATAAGTTTTATATGGAAACCCTAAAAGGAACAGACTGCATTCAACGAGTTTTCCTGTGGGTGGTCATGCAGCCATTACCCAAGCTGCCTTACACATTTGTATTATTCCAAGTAGGCTTAGAGGTGTGAATAACGCACATACCAAACAGCACAGTTGTGCCATATTACCAAGGTGCAGCATAAAACTATATTATACATCTGTAATGCGATATCTGATGGAAAATGTCACAATTTATTTTCAGATTCCATAAGAATATGACATTTAAAAAAATATCTGTATAACATATGAACGCAAGAGGTAAAGTCCTCTTTGGTCCGGGGTTTAGGAGTGACCAAAAGAGCTTGGGTGGGAATGGTCGCTCCCATATCCCCAGTCCAGGTTTTCCAGGTCCTATATAAGGCAGCTGAGCTGTCTCAGGTCTGTCTGTGTGTGGGAGGAAGAAAAGGCCTCTAGTGTTGGCAGTCTCAGCCAGAAACTAAGACAGAGAGGACTATAATCTGAACTGGTGAGCCTGCCCATGTATTTATTGCCTGCTAGTGAATGAACTGTTTAATATTTCTGTTACACCTTTGAGCCCAGAAGAGGCTGTTTTGTTTTGTAACCACTGGAGTTTAATGAAAGCAATAAAACTTTCCATGCTTTGATCAGACTGCATTGCCTGTGTGAACCCTAATGGCTGCCAAAGAGTGTGAAATCCCTGCAGTACCCATTTATGAAATTGGCACAATACACAGTGTAGCCCGTATAGCTTCTATAAGAGATGTATTACAGGGGTGGTCAGAATGGTCATGTGTATGAGATGGGGTGACTAAAGACAGGACCCCAGAGCCCCTATACAAAGGCAGGCAAAGACAAGTGCGGCTGAGCTACACTGTTTGTGTGAATCCCATAGAAATGAATAGGAGTTACAGAAGCTGTGTCGTATAGTGAGGTACGCTGTTTCCACAACTCTGATGTTACATCAACAGTATAGCTCGCTTTACGACACAGTTTCATTAACTCCTATTCATCTCTGTGGGATTTACACAAACAGCGTAGCCCAACTGTGCTGGTCTGTCATTATAACCTCACTCATGGAGGACGGGGGAACTAGAAGCAGTAATTATCTTCTTAGCTCGGCCATAAGAGGCACAGACAGGAATAACATTTTAAGGCTACGTGCACACGTTGAGTATTTTGTGAGTTTTTTACCTCAGGAATGTAAGCTAAAACCAGGAGTGGGTGATAAATCCAGAAGTGGTGACGTGTTTCTAGTATACTTTTCCTCTGATTTTTCCACTCCTGGTTTTGGCTTACAAGTGCTAATGTAAGACGATGGACTGGACCGTGGGTACCTCTCTTGCGTCGGTTCTGGAACTGTCGGGGCTGTCACCATTGTTGCCCGGGGGAAGCTTTCTGACCCAGACCAACCTTTGCACTTGACAGCAGGGCGCGACGAGAATAAAAGAATAAAAGGCGCTCTGCACGGGAAACCGGGGAGAGACTTGGCGGGAAGACAGAGAGCGCAGCAGGGGAAGGTGGGTGCTCCCTCCTTGGAGCAACGTGTTAGCGCAGGCCCGCGCTGTACATTTCCTGCATTCGGGTACACTTACTGTGGACAGCAATCTACTGTGTGCCCGCTGACTCCCATGACCGACAGTCTGACACGCTCTGGTCCGGTGATTGCTGCGTGCGTGCCGCCTAAGACTGACTGTGTGACTCATCCAGAGCTGTGTAACGCTTCACCTGCCTTCCCCACCAAGCCGAGTCACGCTGACTGTGCTTCATCCCGCACAATGAACCGTGGACGCAGGACCCCGCTTAGGACAGCGAAGATACGCCGCCTTCATCGGTAACCAAATTCTCAACCTCTTCAGGACCCCACCGGAGACATCACACGCCGCTGGTGTGGGTGCCACCGCTGGAGCCCAAGACTCTACAGCCAGGAAGTCGGCGGACTGATAACTTTACCCTTTTCATGAACAGTTGCTTTACCCTATACCTCACCTCTCATTCACACCGTGTTAATACTACCTCCCATACCCCCTGCTTAACTCTTTACCTCCCTGCATCGAGTATTCCCCTGTTAATAAATCTGTTAACCCTTGCTCTGCCTCCTGTCCGTAACTTCATCCCGCTACGTGCAATCTCACACTAACAACACTAAAAAACTCAATAAATACTCAACATGTGAACGTGGCCTCTGTTGGACCGATCCTTTTTTCCCCACAATATGTTGTCAGGAGAGAGCAGGGACACTTCATACATCAGCTTAGACAAATTTGCATGTTCAGCTGACATAAATGTAATAGGTATGGCCATTGTTACAGAAGAGTTACTTTGATTTGGATGGGAGTTAACCCCTTAAAGACGGACTAACATCAGATCAAAAGTAGCCAGATGTGTATCTTATTATCTTACCACTGCTAGTAATAAATAAAATAATATCATTCATAATATTTTTGACCCACTGATAGGTCCTCTATAAGGACTGGGTGATTTTCCTTTTTTTTTCTCTCCTTCCAGGAACCATATTTTTTTAATTCTTCCTTAGGGCTCATGTAGATGGCCATAAATTTTCTTGTCTGAGAGAATCGGGCCGATTATGCAAATGACACTCTGGTCATATTCTGACCAGAAATTGATCATAGTGTGATCTGATTCTCTCGGATGAGGAGAAGCTGAAGAAAAAAAAATCTCCATCTTCTCCATTCTATGAGTGTGTTGAAATCGAACTTCACTTAGATGTCATCAGAGTGCAGTCTGATGTGATGATCTCCATGGATTCAGTAACTTACATAGCTGATCTGGAATATCTGATCAAACTCGGGTATGCAGCAATTTTTTTTTACCTTGGACAAACACTGAGGAAAAAAAAATGGACAAGTGCATGGCGGCCCCATAGAATAAAATTGGTCCGAGTGAGATCTGATGTTTTGTGGGATCGCACTCGAACTGAAAATATGCTTGTCTGCACGAGCCATGAGACACAGCCATATGAGGAATTGTTTTTTCCAAGACAAGTTGTAGTTGTGAATGACGCCATTCAATCCATGATACAATGTACTGAAAAACGCAAAAGAAATCCAATTGCAGTGAAATTGTGACTATAAAGATGGGTCCGGAATAGGGCGTAGCTGGTGGAGGCCCTCCCATGACTGCGATTGGCGGTGAGGTTTTAAAAGTGCAGCATTGTTTGTGGGGGCTTTAAAGTGATTGGCTGGGGGGTGGAGTTTTGGTGGGAAGGGGACAGAAAGTGTGGGAAAGCCACCAGTATTATTGAAGAAGCCAGTGAGGACGGACGGACTGCAGGAGCATACCTGATGGAGTCCGCTGAAGAATTGCTGACCAGGCTCCGGGACGTGGCAAGGTCCAGGAGGGGAGAATGGCTGGAGGCGCAGTTAGCCTCCCTCCTTGGGGACGCTGGAGAACCCGGGACCAGCCAGCAGGGGGGGAGGACTAGGCCCCCAGAGAGGCTGTCTCCGGAGGTGACAGCGCGCAGCAGGCGCAGGCTGCGGAACCCCTCCGGGGACCCTGTGGATGCAGAGCACAGCGGTGTGGCGTCTCCCCGCAGTGCTCGGTCCGGCAGGAATCCGCCCAGCTGGCCTGCTGGCACGGGACGCCGGAGCATGACCGCCGCACCGGAAGTACAGTGCCAACCGGAAGTTGGGCCTTCAGGTGCGGCTGAGCGGAGCGGTGGAGCGCCTGACAGGCATAGGGACTCACTACTAGGCCACACAGCATCGGGGGTGCAGGGAGCTGCCTGGCAGTCCGCCAGCGAGGGAGACAGATCGGGCCGGTGGGTCAGGGTCTGGGATTCGGTCCAGGTCACATCTGGACAGGAGGTAGTCCGTAAGCCGCACAGCTAACGAGTCGGCCCCCCCTGGTGACGTGGCGGCATGGCAGGGAGGCGGTTCCCAGTCTGGGAATGTGTTGTTGAGGCCTGCGGGTGGCGTAGAGTCGGTGGAGTCGGGGGTGTCCGTCTCAGTGCAGACTGAAACGGAGAAAGGGGATTCGATTAAGCTGGATGATAGGGCAAAAGGGGAGGTTTACAGGTGTTTTGAGGGGCCCTTGGGAGCGCATTTAAAAAAGAGGTCAAGGAAAAGATATGGCGGGACGAATATGTGGAGATATTCTCTCTTCTCTCCATCGAAAAATTTAACTTGGATAGGGGTAAGAAGGATGACAGCAAGAAGGAAAAGGAGGAGAAGCGTAGGTGGAGGCTGATTCCGCAGACTTTTGTAAATTGGTCACAGGCTTTTGCGATACTCGCGAGTGTCATAGGCGAGAAGTTTCTGGAAAATTGCTCTGGCTTGCTTTGCTACCTTTATGCTATAGGGGAGGCACATCGGACATATGGGGGGCAAACATGGCTGAGGTATGACGAATTTAGGCAACGCAAAGGCGGTCCGGCCGGAGATAAAATGGGACCAGAAGGACATTGGGCTTTGGCTGAAGGTTATGGCTGCAGCCAGGTATGGGCAGCCCTTTCATGGGGCCGGAAGTGGCAGTAGTCAACAGTCGGGACATGGAAGAGGTAATCAGGGGACGCAGGCAGGAAAGGATAAATCAGGAACTTGTTGGCAGTTTAATGACGGCCAGTGCAAGTATGGGAACAATTGCAAGTTTAAGCACGTGTGTTCCCACTGTAACGGTACCTCACACGGATTGTCAGTGTTTCAAGAAAGGGAAAGGAAAACCTGCCGTGGGTTCCGGTCAAGGGGGGGGGAGTCCAGTGAGACTTCAAGAGATGGCCCCCTTTCTAAATAGGTACCCGAATCGGGTTAAGGCAGGGGTACTGCTGAGCGGTTTTGCAGAGGGTTTTAGGATCCCACCCCCGAGCACTCGGTCTCTTTTTCGGTTAAAAATTTGCGTTCGGCAGTGTTGCATTCTGAGGTTGTTCGTGCAAAGTTAGCAAAGGAGGTTGAGTTGGGCAGGATGGCAGGCCCGTTCCCGTGTTTGCCAGTGGCAGGAGCGGTTATTTCCCCGTTAGGAGTTGTACCAAAAAAGGAGCCTAACAAATTTCGATTGATACAGCATTTGTCATATCCAATAGGTTTTTCGGTAAATGATGGTATTGATCGAGAGTTGTGTTTGGTGGAATATACGTCGTTTGATACGAAATTGCAGTGGGTGCGTAGGTATGATGTAGGGCCGTTGTTGGCAAAGACAGATATTGAGTCTGCTTTTCGTTTGCTGCCTGTTCACCCGGTTAGTATTCCGTTGTTGGGGTGTTTTTGGGACAGGGGTTATTATCTTGACAGATGTTTGACAATGGGGTGTGCTATTTCGTGCTCTTTGTTCGAGGCATTCAGCACGTTTTTGGAATGAGTTGTTAGGGATGTGGCCGGAGTGCAGTCAGTCATCCATTACCTGGATGATTTTTTGTTTATTGGGCCACCGGATTCGCGGTTGTGTGCGAATGCGTTGTCGGCAATGGTGTGTGTCAGAGCGCTTTAGAGTGCCGTTGGCGATGGAAAAAACTGAAGGCCTGAGCACTGTGATGAGTTTTTTGGGTATTGTAATTGATTCTGCGAGGATGGAGTGTTCGGCTGCGGGAGGATAAACTTTTGCTACTCAGGCAGGAGGTTGAGAGGATGAGGAAATTGAGGAAGGTGACACTGAAGGAGCTGCAGTCGTTGTTGGGCAGGTTGAATTTTGCGTGCAGGATCATGCCCATGGGAAGCATTTTTTGCCGCAGGTTGTCGCTGGCGACTGCTGGGGTCAAGGCTGCACATCATTTTGTTCGGCTGAGTAAGGAGCATATTGAAGACTTGTTGGTGTGGCAGGGTTTCTTACGCAGCTGTAATGGTCGCTCATTGATGCAAGGTGAGGTGCTGAGCAATTTCGACTGCGAGATTTATACAGATGCGGCGGGCAGTGTTGGTTACGGGGCCTGTTGTAAGGGTAAATGGAGTGCGGGACCTTGGCCTGAGGTGTGGAAGTCTTTGGGTTTCACAAAAAATTTGGCTTTGTTGGAGTTGTTTCCGATAGTCGTGGCAGTCTCGATTTGGGGCAGCATGTTTGCAAACCAAAGGGTCAGATTTCATTGCGACAATATGAGTGTGGTTTCGGTCATTAACAGTGTGACTGCTTCATCCCCTCCGGTGATTAAGTTGGTAAGGGTTTTGGTCCTTCGGTGTCTTGAATTGAATGCGTGGATTTCGGCAGTTCATGTGCCGGGGGTGCAAAATTCCACTTCTGACGCTTTGTCGCGTTTTCAGTGGGAACGTTTTCGGGAGCTGGCGCCAGGATCGGAGGCATCAGGTGTGGAATGCCCTTCGGATCTGTTGCAGGTGATTATGGAAGAGCAGGAGAGTTGATTCGGGATTCGGTTACGAGGCAAACCTGGTCGTCTTATGAAGCTTCCTGGCGAGTATGGCAAACTTGGGCATGGTGTTGGGGGGGCTTGATTCGGATGAAGAGCACAGGTTGGCGGTGCTGTCTTTGGTGGAGAAAGCGGCTGAGGTCGGCTGGTCAGCGGCAAAAGTGAATAAATTTATAGCGGGTTTGGCATTTGGTTTCAAGTTGCAGGGGGTGGCTGATGTTACAAAAATTTTTTTGGTTAGACAGGCTTTAAGGGGATTTAGGATAGGCAATCGTGTTTTTGACAAAAGGAGACCCATACCATTTGGGATGTTGAAGGATTTGGGCGGAATTTTGAAAGGCATCTGCGGTCCGGTTTTTGATGTGGCATTGTTCAGGTTAGCTTACTCTTAGCTATTTTTGGGGCATTGCATTTAGGAGAGTTGGTTTCGTACAGCAAAACTAGGGCAGGTGGTTTGCTGGCTAGTGATGTAGAGTTTTGGGCAGGGGGCATTGCTTTTTAGATTAGGAGTTCAAAAACCGATCAGTTTGGAAGGGGCAGACGGGTTGTTTTGGGGCACGCTGAGGGGTCATTGATGTGCCCGCAGAGGTGTTTGCAGGGATATTGGCAGTTGTGGCATGGAAGGACAGGCCCGTTGTTATGTCATGTGGACGGGGCATTTTTGTCGCGTTTCCAGTTTGTCGTGGTCTTGAAGAAGGGGCTGCGTGAGTTGGGTCTTAATCCAGGTATATTTGGGTCACACTCTTTCAGGATTGGGGCTGCCTCGGAGGCTGATAGTTTTGGCTTGGGCGCGGAGGCGATAAGGCGCATTGGCAGGTGGAGCTCAATGTTGCACTGATGGATGGTGTTTTTTATGTGTTCTTGTTATATGTATTTCAAGAGGTGCCCCTTTCTAGCATGGATCCTTGGACATTCGTTCGTGCACTGGGGGGCGCTGCGAGCGGACGTGAGGCCGGATGGTCGGCAACTGTGTTTCGTCCGAGAACAGGTGGTTATTCGCTGGTTGGGCTTTAGGGGGATGTCGTGGAGAAGGGTTTTGCCCGAATTTTCCAGGGCCTCCCGTTTGGATAAATCACCGGACATTTTGGTTATCCATGGGGGAGGTAATGATCTGGGTGTTCGACCAGTTCGGGAGTTAATTAGGGATATACATTTCGATTTGTTGAGGTTGTGGACGTCTTTTCCGGGGGTGTTCACCGTATGGTCCGATATTGTTCCCAGGAAGACATGGAGGCAGGCTAGGTCATTGAAGGGAATTAATAGGGCCAGAGTGAAACTTAACAGGGCAGTTGCTGGTTTTGTATCGAGGAATGGGGGCTTAGGCGTGAGGCATTTTAAGCTGGAGGCAGGAGTTGGTAATTTTTGGTTGGAGGATGGGGTACATCTTAACGCCATAGGTATCGATTTATGGGCGTTGGCGATTCAGGAAGGGATCGAGAGAGCGTTGGTCTTGTTGGGGCACTCACGAGCATGAGGTTGTCAGGGCTGTTCGTGGTTGGCGGGGGTGGGGTTCTTGGAGTTGGCGATGATTGATCGGGGGAAGGAATTTTAAGGAAAATTCCAGGCACTTTAAATTATGTTGGGGTTGATCTGGCATTTGGTTTTGAGCTCTGGACGGGGTTTTACTCCGGAATTCTTGGTAGTTAGTCTTCCGGGAACGGGAGGTATGGTGCCCTCGAGCTGGGGTGTATGGCTGAGGGTAACATGGTGGCTGAGTTTTATGGTTGTTTTGCCAGATGTTATGCCAGATCTTTTAGCTTCAAGAACCCTCCCCTTTCATAATTTGGTATACCTAAGGGTATTATTATGGATATTTGTTATATGTTATTTTCTTAATAAAATTGGCCGCTGTGGCCAAAATTATCCGAATGATTAAGTGTTGTGTTTTTATTGAAGGGGTTATGTTACTGGGGGGTTGCTGAGCCTCAAGTGGGCGTTAAGAAGAAGCCGGACTCGCCATACACTCTCCCATGATTTTGGGAATTTGCTTTTACAGCGTTCATTTCATGTTGTGAAAATGAGCAAGTAAACATCATTTTCCAGTACAATGGCGATAGTAACATAGCATTTCTTTTTAATTTAAGTAGTGAAAAAACTTTCAGAAATTTGTAAAAAAATAATTTGGTTTGTGTCACCATTTTCCAAGACCCATAACATTTTTATGTCAATCAAGCTGCATGAGGTCTTGCTTATTTTTGTGGTGAACTGACAGCTTCACCGATACCAATTTGGGGTAAATATGCTTTTTATGACATATTTTCAGGGAGAAGTGGTGACAAACGTGTTGCAATTCTAAAACATTTACTGGGCTAATTAATTTTACATTTTGATAGACCAGACTTTTATGGACACGGCAAAGTATACCAACAGTGCAACCGGCGCTACTGCCCGGAGGTAAAGGGGGGCCCCTGCAGGGAGGGGCACACTGGGCAGAGCAGCAGATCATGCAGCCGCTATGGGGCCACTCGGTCAAAATTACGGATGGGAGCGAGAGGGGTCCAGTGTCATGCAGCACTGGGCCCATCTCACTCCATCCTGTAATCAAGTGAATACCCAGAGTCGGGGAGAGAGAGCAGCGCAGAGTGCAGGATTTGAAAAAGGGGGCATGTCCTGCAGGGAGATAGATGGTGGCCAATGAACGCTTTCCCCACCAGACTTATGAGAGCGCTCACTGGCTGCCGTCTCTGTCCTCCTGCATGGCGTGTCCCAATGGTGAGTACTCACCTGTATCAGGGGGCCCGGGCCACACAGCACACTGTGGACAACAGTGAGGAAGAGCATCCAGTCCGTCTTCTGCTCCCTCCACTGTTCCATTATCAGCAGGCTGCAGCATCTCACAGAGTAGAGGTCGGGGGAGGAGGTTCATTGCACCAGACAGCACTGCACCAGGGAGCCAAAATCCTCGCTGCTGTGTCCCCATGCCCCACAGTGGGTTCTGCAGCCCTCTCCAGCTGATCTGTGAAATATGTGGCCGTCCTCCGCCACAGCTCATCTGAATACCTGATATTATAGATTAGTATTTGTGTGTTTGTATATGTACATATGTAAGTGTGTGTGCATGTACAGTATATGCGTGTATCAATGTGTGTTTATGTATTGTAGCGATAGTAATGAACACATAGGCAGATGGGAGAGTAAGACTTCACTATACCTTTGTATGTGGTTTGAGGACCTGTGATGAGGTCACTGCCACATGACCTGTCATGTGCTCTGTGTTAGCTGAATGTCTGGTATATATAAATGAGCCTACTGCTGACCACAGGTGTGAGTGGCTGGAGGTGTGGAGACCTCCAGTGTGGGAGTTCTGAGGAGACCTCCAGTGTGTGTGCTGAAGAGAGTACTCAGTTAGAGTACCAGGACGTTATAGCTGTTTTTCTGTTACTTTGTGCCGAAGAAGGCTGTTTTGTTTTCTGTTTGACAGCAAGTTTATGAAGTCTTAATAAACTTGCTTAAAGAACCAGGAAGAGTCGCCCTCCTGCTTACCTCCGGTCGCACACCAGTGAGACCACATCCCTGTACGGTATATGTATGTGTGTGTATATATGTATGGGATGTGTGTTAGTGTGTGTGTTGTAGTGTGGCTAATGGTCGCATAGTCGATAGGAGGAATGTGTCACAGAGATGGCTTGTCTCTGTGATGTAACCCGGAGTATTTTCTCTAGTGCATGAAAGCACTAAGAAGTTTGTTTGTTGCACCGGGGACCAGGTTGCAGGTAGCTATGAGAAATAGGTGGGTCTGGCTACCCACATACTTCACCTCTGTGTGTGGTTACAGCCTATATAATAGAGGCTGTTGTTTGGCACAACTGTGTGTAGGGAGGGAGAAGGCCTCCTGTGCGTTTGGCTCCAGACCGAGCCTGAAGACTGGAAACTATCCCAGCCTGTGTGCCCACAGGCCTGACAGAGCATAGCTCTGCTATGGACATTGTGACTTTGTTTTGCCTGACCAAAAGGCTGTTTATTTTCTGTTTGTGCTTCTGGGGTTTATGAAGTAATAAACCTATATGAACTTTTAAAGGAACGAGCCACCTGTTTTCCTCCCGTTGCACCTAAGTGAGTAAAACCCCTACAGTGTGTATGAATGTATGGTATATGTATGTACGGTATATGTGTGTGTATCTGTGTGTATGTATGGTAAATGTGTATGTATATGAGTGTGTGTGTATGGTATATACACCCAACACATTTCTTGTACAGAGGCCCCAAGCTGACAGTGTCTGCCCCTGCAATGCGGAATATAAGTTTGTTTGTTCTTTTCCCAATATCTTTATTTTTAATGGGGGAAAGATGGGAGATTCAAATTTTTACATATTTTTTATTAAACCTTCGTTCATCTGACTGCTCATACTATATACTGAAATACCACAGTACTGTATATAGTATGAGTACCAAGTTAGTAGCAATGGCCCCTGGCTGCCACAGTAAGCCATTGTGCCCAACAATCGCACCGCAGGGAGCCAATTGGAGATAGGGTGCATGAGCACCAGCACACGTTCCATTTAACTGTTGCTGTCAGAGATTAACAGCGGCATGGAAGTGGTTAACAGATACATTCAACGCTCCGCTCTGCTTGACGCTGTTAGACACAAACGTCGGCTATGTAAAATAGCTGGTATCGGTTTTGTGTAGCGCCAGCTCAGGTCCTGAGCCCACCCACGTGCGATCACTCCCACGATCATACATGTGAGCCACGCCCCCTTGATAAACACCGTAAAGCCTAAGATAAAAGGCTCATATCTCTGGAACTATTTGGCAGATTGAAAAATAACAAAAACCTGAATACTCAGGAGAGTGGCGGCAATAAAATAAGAGCGGACACTGGATACTTCATACCTGGTGACAGGTCCTCTTGAAATATTGGAGAGTGTACCACATTAAATTGGCCATTTTTTTTGGGGGGGGGAACTGAATCTTACTAAGTTTCGTGGAGTCAGTGTTTTTCTTGCTTGGCGAAAGTCTGAAAATCATTGCTGAACGAGGTTTTACCATAACAATAATAACATTCTGCAAGATAATAAATGTCACTTGTGGATAATTGAGAACAGAAACAGATACGCAGGGAAATCTGAAGTCTACCCTAAAGCACAAGTTATAAAGCCCAGCTATAAACTTCCAGGCTGCATGGAAAGCATTATGTGCATTAAATTGTGTATATTCTATTTTATTACATAGGAACTACAACGGATTCCCAGTCACTCGGCTATTCGCTCTCCTTGGCTTGAATATTAAAGTACATACCGCATGTTCATTTCATTAATACTCTTCTTTTTTTTTTTTCCTAAAGACCCTAGACGATAATTACCAAATCTATTTTCTATATCAAACTTTGTGCCCAAGAAATGCGTGTGAGCCGCGCTTTATGCTGATCGAGCCCCGTCCCGTGGAGGCAGGTCAAGAGTTTCTCAACTTGAGCTGAACTCTGGAACATAGTGACTTTTCTAGAGATTAATGGTAAAGCTTTGCCCTCCTAACCGTAGAGATTGCTATGACAACAGTGACATTTTTCTATGGCATGACAAGTTAAAAATACATGCATCCTTCCCATTTATTGGTAAATTTTATGGCTTGTGTCTGCCATGAGGACAATCACATCATTGATGTCACGCTCTGGTGGGCTTACCCCAGCAGCTGCTCGTGGTCTTGTGCGGCTCTTAGTGCCTGCTGACATGCTGTAAGCTCGGTTGTCAGAACATCAAGATCATCTTCCTTTTCCTTCAGTTGCAATAATGCAATCCGCATTCTAGAACAAAATGCAAGAGGCTGGATAAAAATACAAAAACAGCAAAAAATGACAGATAATATATGAGGTCAGTGTCATTTCTATGCATGTTTCACAGTTTTTAGAATAACATAGCAAGGACGGTTTTTTTAACTAAAAAAATACATATATTTTATTGGGTATAGTACAGTCATGGCCAAAAGTGTTAGCACCCTTGAAATTGTTCCAGAAAATGAAGCATTTCTCCTGGAAAATTATTGCAATTACACATGTTTAGTTATACTCATGTTTATTTCCTTTGTGTGTATTGCAACAACACAAAGGCAAATTCACACAAAACCTCAAAAATGGGCCAGACAAATTGTTAGCACCCTCAACTTAATATTCAGTTGCACAACCTTTTAGAATAAATAATTGCGATCGATCGCTTCCTATAACCAACAACAAGTTTCTTACACCTCCCAACTGGAACTTTAGACCACTCTTCTTTTTGGATTTAGATCTGGACTAATTGCTGGCCACTTCAGGACTTTCTAGCGCTTTGTTTCCATACAGTTCTGGGTGCTTCTTGAAGTATGTTTGGGATCATTGTTCTGCTGGAAGGAGAAAAACCAAGCTTTCAGACCCCGGGCACTACATTGTGACCAAAAATCCTTTGATAATCTTCACATTTCATGATGCCTTGCACACAGTCAAGGCACCCAGTGAAAGAGGCAGCAAAACAAAACCAAAATATCTTTGAACCTCCACCATATTTGACTGTAGGTACTGTATTCTTTTCTTTGTAGGCTTCCATTTTTGGTAAACAGTAGAATGATTCGCTTTGCCAAAAAGCTCTATCTTTGCCTCATTTGTCCACAAGATGCTTTACCAGAAGGATTTTCGCTTACTCAAATACATTTTGGTAAAGATGGATACAAAAAATATACATAAATATACAAAGTTCCAAGTATTAAACAAAGTGGTCAAAGCATATACTAAATGCACAAACATGCATATACAATATGGAAGAAGTGCTCTTACACATAGTATAATGCAATCCGCAAAGTTAACTTACTACAATAACATAGTCCACAACACGTTTCACGTTTAGATTTCGCTTCCTCAGGGAGTCTGGAATATGTTTTACAGTTACAGCAAATAAAGTTTAAAGGACTATTCCGAAGATCATAACCAATCCACTATTAATAGCATAGAAATAACTTACTGATCACTGGGGTTCTGCTGCTGGAAGGGAGTGGCTCTGGAACCGTCTCATAGACAATGATCGAGCTCCATTCAAGACAAGGCTGCAGAGGTTAGTTGCTGAGTTCCTGAGCCTCGCCAGTGATCAATCAGTACATTATTCCCTATCCTGTGCCTGTTATCATTTTCTAATTCAAAGTTATACAACTTTCTAATATATTTTGTTTTTAAAGATCTATTCAGGGTGCTACAAACCTTGATGACATGTAATGTTCACATACATACATGCATGGCTTGTTACAATACATCAATTATAATTCTCCAGGGACCCTGCCAGGCCTCTCAAACCGCCACTGTAGTGATTTAAAGTCATGAGCCAGCAATAAAACCATGCCCCTGATGTGCGATCCAGTTAGTTACATGTCCACATAATATAACTTTTATTGTTATCACTCACAAATGCATGCAAATTACCCTGAACTAGTCTGAGGGCGTTGCATAGTGTAGTCCATTTCCACAGTAGCTAGTCGCTCCCCCAGGATCATGTGATTGACATTCTCCAACCTGCAATAACCTCTGATGATTTGGGCAATTTTGAGCATTTACTCCTTCCTGGGCAGACCCAGTGAAGCTGCGTGCTCCCCCAAGGACTTCATGTGCATGGCAGGAGAGGGGAGCTTGAGTCTGTCCACATCATCTTCTCGGGTGCTTGCTTTCAGTCACTAGTCTGGCTGCACAATCTCTCATCACGCTCTTCTGGTATTTGACACTTAAGACGGAGTAACTAGAATGCAACCAATTGTTCTCTTCCTTTAACATCTAGATCCTTGAAATATTCTAGAAAGTTGCTGAACTGTTTGCATTGACAATGATTAAATGAAGGCGATTCTTAATCATTTTTGTATTATTTCGATGAGCCAAAAATGGAAAACGAGCCAGCTTCTTAAATAGCATCAATTCAATATCCCCTGTCGTTTTATGTTTACGGCTACTATGGAAATCAATGTGTCTCCATGGTAACAGACTTCAAACAAACCCAGTGTAATCTGATCCTGCAGTCATACTCCCTAACATCTTCCCCCTTCTTAATAGAACACATCTGGTAGGTTAGCAACAAGTAAAGGACAGATGGAAGTCAGTATGACTACGTGATCGGACTGCACATGGTTTACTTATAGCCTTTTACCACGGAGACGCAAGTTTTACTAAAAACTGCAGGTTTAAAAAAAAAAAAAAAAAATTAATGTAGATTTAGATTTCAATAGATTTTCATTTTAATAGATTTAGAAAGATTTTTTTTTTACTCTTAGATACACTGTAAAATTTTAAAGGGTTACAAAACATATCATAATGTACTATTCTACGTTATCTTCTTTTCCTCCAAGGAGACGTGCAAAAGTGCTCAGATCTAACTTATTCCAGGGTCGCTCCCAAGTCCGCAAACACCGGGACTGTATAGTGTTCAGAAGTCGGCAAGTATAAATATTCCTCAGGTTTCATCACACATATCTTGTGCAATTAAGTTCTGACTTTGATAAAACATCAAAAGAGAAAAAACAATTCAAAAACAAACTAAAAAAGCAACAAATGCTCTCATTTCTGCTCTATATAATACACAATAGTACTACCCTATAGAGCCATGCTTCCGTGACTATGACAATAAACCACGCAAAGGGTAATATTACTCTGCACTCTGATAGGAAGCTTTATGTTACAGAACATATCTTCAGAGCAGAAGCAAAAGGAAAATACACCGTCACGCAAAGACAGGACACTTCAAGCGGCTCATCCGCATTGGTCAGATCCGGTGGCTTCCCAGCTGTTGCTGTGTTATATCAGTTATCGTTCTGCAGCAGCTGGAAAGCTACAGGTTACTGGGATAATTGGCCTCACTTTTGCCATTTTCCAATCCCCAGATTAAAAGAACATTTCCTTCAAAAAGAAAAAAAAAGATCATAAGTAAAAGTCTGTAACCTCTCCCCTTCTGTCATGCACACTCTTGTTTTATACATAGCTTACACATAGTGAAGGGTTTGTGGCAGGAGGGGCAGATTTTTTTTTAATACAACCTAAGTGTATACAAAGTCACTTTCTATAATCTGAAGGGTAACGGAAACCTCTATCTATATCTGCAAGGAGTTTGTATGTTCTCCCGGAGTTTGTGAGGGCTTTCTCCGAGTTCTCTGGTTTCTTCCTACACTTCAAAGACATACTGATAGGGAAATTAGATTGTGGGGGCTCAGAGGACAACGATGATGATATCTGTGGAATTAATGGTCCTATATAAGCGAGTAAACTGATAAAATAGTCCTAAAAATGATTTTGTGCCTACAGCTCCAAAGGAGGCTCATGTGTCTCTATGGTAACAGACTACAATCAAAGCCAGTGTAGTCTTATTCACCAGCTCTATTGATATCCATGTGCCCCTACTTTTTGTCAACCTACTAAGTGTATGTTAGTAAGATGTAAGGTACAGATGAAAGGCAGTATATCCGCTGCATAAAGCCATACAGGACTTGTTTGTAGTCTGGAAACACCTATAGTGGATATAAAAAGTCTTTACACGCCTGTTAAAATGTCAGGTTTTTGTCAGGTAAAAAAAAATCATACCAAGATGAATCATTTGAGAGCTTTTTCCACCTTTAATGTCACATATATTCTGTAACCATGCCCCTGGCGGTCAGTAAGTTCTGGGGGCGCAGTTACAGCTTTCGCTCTCTGTACACTGAGCTGTGACTTAAACTGCGCCGACGCTACACCTGTGACTGAAAGAGCAAGGCTGCAGGGGAAATAAAGTTAATTTCCTTTTGGCAGAGGGGCTCTCAATGTGTCAGAACGCTACTGACCTGCAGATCAACCCCATATCTGCAGGTTAATAGCGTTATTTTACATGACAAGCTACATTTAATGTTACTTTAGGCCTTTTGGCGGCCTCCAGGAACAATTTTTTTCTTGCCTTTTCATGGACCTTTGAGGGACATCCAGTTTTAGATAATGTCACTTTGCCAAATTTAAGCCACTTCTTAATGACAGTCTTCACGGTGTTCTATGGTATATCTAATGCCTTTAACATTTTTTTGTAGTCTTCTCCTAAATGATAACTTTTATCAATGGGAGCCCTTTGCTGTGTTGTAAACTGTTATAACAATGCTACTCACCTTGGAGCAATCTGAGATATCACAGGAACTGTTTCTATTAAAGTCCGGCTGGTTAATTTCAGGCCTCATAAACCACACAAAAGGAAAACTTAAATACTGCCTTTGTCCGGCACAAAGTGAAACATAAAGTTACAAGTCCATAGAATAGTGCTGGTTAGCCCATCTGGCTTAGAGTCGAGGAATCTTAGACTTTTAGCAAAGGCACTCAATCCAGGAGATCTGCACACCTCCATACACACAGCCATGTGTGAGACAAACAGGTTTCATTTTACAAAGTGAACTACACCAATGGGTGGAGATATGGTGAGCAGCCATCTCTCCCAACTCTTCAGCTGCTCATAATCAACCTGTCATGTCCAATCGATTAACCCCTTTTAATCCCATATGTACTAAAGCATTACTCCAGGTTTATCTTCCATCCACTAGATGTCCTACAGCCACCTTAGACTGTTTAGAGACCATGGCTTTTGCTGTAAAGTGCTATAAAGTGCAACTAAAAAAATGTTAGGAAAATTCTGCTAGAATAGCTGAACTTTATTTGGTGTTAATCAGAATCACTGTAAATGATGGCAGCCGTTTACTACTTTTATGGGCAACATTAAAAATGGAAAAAAAAATTCAATTATTTTTCTTGATATGACTTTTGTACATGACAAAAACTTGACATTTTAACAGTAGTATGTAGACTTTTTATGTATACTGCAAGTCTCCATAGGAGCAGTGCACACAAAATTATAGGAATAATTTTGCTTTTTCATTTTAGATACACTGGAATTATAAAATAAATCTTGGCAAGGATAGAAGTTCTCTAAAAATGTTTTTAATCAGACTGTAAGTTGAAGAATGAGTATAGAATTAACAGCACGTACCGTATACTAGTGAATTCTGGAGGATGGCGAGGAATGTGGATGTCCTATATTTTCCACAATGCCTCCCACTAAAGATCTATGCAAGTCTAACAATGCAAAGTGAGGTAGACAGGTAATAGTAAAAGGAAACCATGCGATTCCTATGTAATTTCCATTATGGCACAGTTAATTTATGACTGTTGTGAAGTCAGAGCAATGTATTTCAATGGTTTGCAAGGCCCTCTGGCTCTGGCAACATCAATATGCTTTCCATTGGACATGCCACAAATATTTCAAAGGTTTCTTAGTACTGAAAAGCACATGACTGAGTGGTAGGAATTACCATCATAAAATCAAAGTCTTAACCTTATGCCTAAAGGTGTGGAATAGAATATAAAACATGCCGTACATATTTTCCTGTACAGTAAGAATGAATTCAAACAGCAATATGATCATTTTTTGAGGTTGCACAATTGAATTATTCTCAACTCCACACAGACGGGCAACATAAGACTAAAATCTGAGCAGATCTTATCAAGAGAGACATGGAAAAAAGTAAGGAGAAAAGTGTGGCTTCAGGGGGGGGCAGGGGCTTACTTCACTCCCGCCACTGAGAGCACTTGCATGCTTCACTGATTTAAAGGAGTTTTCCACCATTATTTTTTTTTACAAAGGCAGATGTTAAAATATTATGACGCCCATAGTCAATAAATAAAAGTTAGCCAAACTTGCCGACTTTGACGTAGTCGTCCAAGGAACTAATGAGTATGGGTGCAACTTGACCCCCGCGAGAGATGATGTCAGGAAAGAGGAGGATCCAGCCTATTAAACTGAGGATTCTGGCAGTGTCTTAGAGAACCCAAGAACACTTGGCCGAGCGTTAGCGTGTATGAGGGTGTCGGGAATGAGGATTGTGTAGATCTTTGTAGGAAGTGGTGGAAGTCACAAAGTACAATGGACTGGAAGGGGTGAAGAATGGGGGTGACGAATGTCCCATTCTTCAGTCACCTGGTGGCGGGGTCCGCTGACTGATTTTAACGGTCAGGTGACTGAAGAATGGGTCATGATCACTTCTGGGCCTGGCAAAGATCTGCCAAAGCTGAAGCGACAGGGTGAATAAACCGATGGGTAGAACTTTATTTGATATTTTATAACATAATTTGCCTTTGATGAAAATGTTTATAATTTGGCATATACCTTCAAAACTCCATAGTGTGGAAGTTTGGGTACATACATATTATGTAGGGGTTGTGACACACACTTATGTGTAGCAGAAAATGTGCCATAAAATCTATGGCTACAAGCCACGGTGTGCTGCAAATTATCTGGCTACAACACAGATATTAATCCACTCTGCAGCACCATTTGTCGGCAAAATATCTACTCAGAAGATTGTCACCATTTTTTCTTCATTCAGAATCTGTGACCTTAGCATTTCAGAAGAACATGTAATATAAGCCCACATCCCACATTATGGACCCCTGTCCTCTGATGGTACATAGTTTTATTTTTATGGCCTCATTTCTACTGAGACAATTGGGATCAGGACCTCCCTGTTCTCATAAATGGTTAGGAGCCAGCATTTGGATCCTCAACAATCACACTTTTATAAGCTGACTAACTCATGGGCTATAAAATGAACATTTTTCACCCCATTGTTACTTCATTAGAAGAAAAATATTCTACAAACAATCTTATTAAATTACACAATGTAAAAAGAGAGTCACAAGGAACGATGTACAAACTAGCACCACCATTTGTCGGAAATGCAGATAATATGTTGATGCCATGTTGTGTAGTCAGTAAATGTTAACCCATTCAATAGTTATATGACTTCAATGGAATAGCGGCAATGTTGACTGGCAGAAAGACAATTTTTCATTTTTCTGCAACCATAATTTACTGACATGGTTCCACTGGTCGCATAATTAAATTGTCAAATGTTTTCTTTCGAAAAGTCCCAATTTCACAGTATAGTGTAAAGTGACGATTGTGCTAAAAACACTTTTGAGCACATACCATGATGTACCTTGGCACCGCTATGTAAAATAATGAACAAAACTAAAACAGTACGTTCTCTTGTTTTTGTGCCTCTTTGTTCAGAACTTACGGCTGGTGAAAACTACAGGAAGCTGCAGAGACCTAAACCGGCCACAAAGACCTCTGCTATCTGAAGTTATTTCCACGCCAGAAGTTTACGAAGGTGGAACAGGTACAAGACAGTCAGTCCTGGGAAGTGTAATTACAGACTGTGCACCACAACCCATGCACATCAGCAAGAGTCGTGTTATTACAGAACGTGTACAGTTACAGCTGGGTGCGGGAAGGAGAACTCCGACTTCTGACAAGCTGCAGTTATTTGCATTGTTTTCACACCAATGTAAATGGCCACCAGGAAAACAGCGAGACGGAGATTTCCCTTCTTCCTCTTTTAAGTTCCTGTTATGAACAAGTTACCGGATCGTCAATTCAATTATGCATTAAAGGATATTTCTGTACATGAACTGCCCTGATTGCCTTCTTTAAGGCTTCATTCACACGTCTGTGTTTGTTTACGTTTGCAAAATAAATGTGTATATCACTGACGAGCGTCTTCACTGTTTTGGATTGGAGTTTCATCAGTGTTTGGTGGTCCGTGTCAGTTATCTCCATCAGTGATTTTCATTTATGAGTAAGGGCTCGCTCACACTGGCGTACAGCGAGAGAACCGGATGCGATATGCAAATGATCCTCGGCTCAAACTGCGAGCATGATCCGAGTGTCATTTTACTGTGATCATCCCATTCATGCGAGAATGGGATCACAGGTGCGGAGAAGATGGAAATCTTAATTTCTCCATCTACTCCCATTTTGTGTCGTATATTAAACTGCACTAGGATGACATCAGACTGCAGTCCGATGTTTTGCAGGCACTCAGACATATATGAATGAGCACCGTTCAATATACATGACCAATAGCAACATGCAACAATACTTTTCTCATGGCTAGTTGGCACTGCTCCATATGGTAACACTGGAGCAGGTGCTATCCAATGAAACATCAGGTATCACTTGTCCACGTTATATGCTGGCTACTCGCCAGTGTGAGGGAGCCCTAAATAAATAAATTACAAAGCTTCTCCTATCCTTTGGTAACCATGGACAGCACACGGACTGTATACTTACAGTGGGGAAAATAAGTATTTGATACACTGCCAATTTTGCAAATTTTCCCACCTAAAAAGAATGGAGAGGTCTGTAATTTTTATCATAGGTACTCTTTGAATCTAAAAATAAAAAACAAAAAATCTCATTGCATGATTTTTACGTAACTAATTTGCATTTTACTGCATGAAATAAGTATTTGAAACAATAGATAAACAGAATTTAATATTGGGTACAGAAACCTTTGTTTGCAATTAGAGGTCAGATGTTTCCTGTAGTTCTTGACCATGTTTGCACACACTGCAGCAGGGATTTTGGCCCACTCCTCCATACAGATCTTCTCCAGATCTTACAGGTTTCGGGGCTGTCCCCGGACAACATTGAGTTTCAGCTCCCTCCAAAGATTTTCTATTGGGTTTAGGTCTGGAGAATGGCTGGGACACTGCAGTACCTTGAAATGCTTTTTACAGAGCCACTCGTTAGTTGTGCTGGCTGTGTGTTTTGGGTTACTGTCATGCTGGAAGACCAAGCCACAACCCATCTTCAATGCTCTGAGTAAGGGAAGGAGGTTGATGGTCAAAATCTCGCGATACATGACCCCATCCATACTCTCTTCAATATGGTGCAGTTGTTCTATCACCTTTGCAGAAAAACACCACCAAAGTTTCCCCCACTATGCTTCACGTTTGGGATGGTGTTCTTGGGGTTGTACTCATCCTCCTTCCTCCTCCAAACACGGCGAGTGGGGTTGATACCAAAAAGTTCTATTTTAGTCTCATCTGACCACATGGCCTTCTCCCATGCCTCCTCTGGATCATCCAGATGATCACACGGGCCAGGACACATGCTGGCATGAGCAGAGGGACCTTGCGTGCCCTGCAGGATTTTAATCCATGACTGCGTAGTGTGTTACTAATGGTAATGTTTGAGACTGTGGTCCCACCTCTCTTCAGGTCATTAAAAAGGATATCTGGGACTTTATAAAAAAAAGGTATATAGTGGCTAACAGAGGCAACTACCTGTCTACTGTACCCGGCACCGGTCACTGACCACTCCTACCAGAGCTTCAGCTACTCCCTGTCAACAGAGCAGCAGTTTATTTTCCTGTTGATAGGGCGGTACTATTAGTGTCATGCTGATTAACAGCCGACTCTCGCTGCCTAATTGGGGGAAGCTGGCTCTCAATCTGCATGACACTAGTAATACCGCCCTGCTAATAGGAAGAGAAACTGTTGCTCTGTTGACACGGAGTAGCATGATGGTCAATGACTCTGTTAGCAACTACATGCCTGTATTTTTAAGTCTCGGATATCCCTGTTAACCAGGTCCTGCAGTATAGTTCTTGGCTGTTTGTTGACCTTTCTCTGAATCAGCTTAATCCCATGAATCATAGAATGGTAGAGTTGGAAGGGACCTCCTGGTTCATCGGGTCCAACCCCCTGCTCAAAGCAGGATTCACTAAATCATCCCAGACAGATGTCTGTCCAGCCTTTGTTTGAAGACTTCTATTGAAGGAGAACTCACCACCTCTCGTGGCAGCCTGTTCCACTCATTGATCACCATCACTGTCAAAAAGTTTTTTCTAATATCTTATCTGTGTCTCCTCCCATTCAGTTTCATCCCATTGCTTCTAGTCTTTCCTTGTGCAAATGAGAATAAAGATGATTTTTCTACAATGTGACAGCCCTTGAGATATTTGTAGACAGCTATTAAGTCTCCTCTCAGTCTTCTTTTCTGCAAGCTAAACATTCCCAAATCCTGCAACCGTTCCTCATAGGACACGGTTTGAAGACCGATCACCATTCTGGTCGCTCTTCTCTGAACTTGCTCCAGTTTGTCGATGCCTTTTTTTAAAATGTGTTGGCCAAAACTGGACACAGTATTCCAGATGAGGTCTGACTAAAGAGGAGTAGAGGGCAATAATGACTTCACATGATCTAGACTGTATGCTTCTGTTAATACATCCCAGAATTATATTTGCCTTTTTTGCTGCTGCATCACACTGTTGACTCATGTTCAGTCTGTGATCTATTAGCATACCTAAGTCTTTTTCACATGAGCTGTTGCTTAGCCCTATTCCTCCCTTTCTGTATATGCTTTTTTCATTTTTATTTCCCAGATGAAGTACTTTGCATTTTTCCCTGTTAAACACCATTCTGTTAGTTGCTGCCCACTGCTCCAGTCTATTTATATCTTTTTGAATCCTCGCTCTCTCTTCTCTGGTATCAGCTATCCTTTCTAGATTTGCATCATCAGCAAATTTAATCAGTTTACCCTCAATTCCTTTATCTAAATCATTGATAAAGATGTTGAACAATAAAGGGTCCAGGACAGAGCCCTGTGGTACCCCACTTGGGACATTCTTCCAACTGGAAGTGCAGCCATTTACGACCATGAGATGAGATCTTGCATGGAGTCCCAGACCGAGGAAGATTGACAGTCATTTGGTATTTCTTCCATTTTCTAATAATAGTTGTTGCCTGCTCACCAAGTGGCTTGCCTATTGTCCTGTAGCACATCCCAGCATTCTGCAGGTCTACAATTTTGTCCCTGGTGTCCTTAGACAGCTCTTTGGTCTTGGCCATGGTGGATAGGTTTGAGTGTGATTGAATGTGTGGACATGTGTCTATTATGCAGGCAATGAGTTTAAACATGTGCAATTAATACAGGCAATGAGTGCAGAGTATGAGGGCTTCTTAAAAGAAAACTAACAGGTCTGTGAGAGCCAGAATTCTTGATGAAGTGTACAATAAAAATTGCAGATCTCTCTGTTCTTTGTAGGTGGCAAAACTTGCAAAATCAGAAGAGTATCAAATGCTTATTTTCCCCACTTATTGCCATCCCTGTGCTGTCTGTTATTTTCTCCAACCCATAGACTTGTATTGTAAAAAATGGACATGTCTCCCAGATTTTTGCACAGACATAACCAACAAAAAAACATGGACCAGATAATATGGGCAATATCTGTGAAAATCAAGAGCGGAACACATCTAATCAGGCTCCTTGCATCTTCTCGCCCTACCACTTGCATCAG